>QLTV01004085.1:4164889-4176872 GCA_003457575.1 Thermophis baileyi
GACCTGTCCGCACAGGCCGCTGCCTCACCACCAACTGAATTGCGCAGGTCTAGTAGGGCTCCTAAACGCCCCGCCTACCTGCGTGATTACGTATGCTGGACTGCTCCATCCAGTAGGGGAGGGGTGTTATGTTCTAACTGTTATAACTGTGTTGCAGACCTGTCCGCACAGGCCGCTGCCTCACCACCAACTGAATTGCGCAGGTCTAGTAGGGCTCCTAAACGCCCCGCCTACCTGCGTGATTACGTATGCTGGACTGCTCCATCCAGTAGGGGAGGGGTGTTATGTTCTAACTGTTATAACTGTGTTGCATGGTTCCAACCAGGTCCAGCGTTTGAGCGGGAAAAAGCTCAAACGCTATTGGCTGGTCTGTCTGACAGCTCCCTATAAAAGGGCAAGCTGTCAGACTGCTCTTTGCTGGTTGCTGATACAAGAGCTGAAATAAAGAACTGCTTGGAAGTCTGTCTCCTGTCATCTCTACCCACTATCTAACAATAGGAGTCTTCCTGTATTTTCTCTCCACAGTAACAGCCATGGAAGCTTGGTTGGACTTGGGCAAAGACAGAAATAACTGTTCCTGTTCATTATTGATGCAAATAACATAATCACAGCATGGACATTTGTATCCTAGGCCTCTTTCCCCCCCCCCCCCCCCGTACAGAATATAAAATTGTGATTTCATAGTAGTTATTTTTAGGTGGGAGAAATTTTCAACTTTTTTCTTTCTTTCTTTTTTTTTTTTTTTGTGTGTGTGGAACCTGAATAGGGAGTTGGCCCATCATAGTATTCAGGTTTTATTGTCTTCAGGAGAAATAGCGTGTCATTTTGTTGAGTTTGTGTCTTTAAAGATTTTGATTTACCAGATCTTTTTCTAGATTACTGTTCTGAAATTTTTTACACATTTCAATTATTAGGAGATTCTATTCCCCACCACTACTTCTAATATGCTAATTTAATTTTTCTCTATCTTGAAATTTTAAAGAGTTCATTACTCAAACCTACCTTTATTAAATGTTTGTTTGTTTGTTTGTTTGTTTGTTTAATAAATGTATTTACCCAAACTGCCCATCTCACCAGAAGTGACTCTGGGCAACATGCAACAATCCAATAAAGCAACAACATAAAAAACAGTCATTAGATAAACAAGCATTATAAAATGATTGTTCTATTAACAGAACCAATTCAAAGTCCAGTTGTTCATTCCATCGTAGCAGAATCCTACCATATGTCTTTATATCTATCTTTCTGTTCAAATTATCCTGAATTTCTATGCATAATAGTGCTTATGCTATTTCACATTTAAATTTCTTTCTCCTGTTTCTCTTCTGAGCTTTATTTTTATTTTTTTATGATTTCAGAGTTCTCTTTGACAAAGAAAGGATTACTCCTGATGGCAAGCCTTGTGTGCCACAGCCAATTTCCAATTATTTACATGCAGCGAATGGCAAAAGTTTAGTTTAACAGGCAAGTCTCCAAATCGAGTTAAATTCTAAGGAGAAGACATTTCAAATGCATACTTGTTTCGAAGACACTCACAACTTGATCAGTATGTCTACTGGGGATAAAACAAGAAAGGAAAGATAACAAGAAGGGAAAGGAGACTTAGTTTCTTTCAAACCTGAATGTAATATGTTTATAAATTAGAATTATGTGCATTCTTACTACTAGGAATGCTAGGCTCTGGAAAAAAAAAACATTGTTATTGTCACCTATTAGAGTAGGTCTATAATACAAGTAGTCCTTGACTTACGACTACAGCTGAGCCCAAAATTTCTGTGGCTCAGTGAGACAGATATTAATTGGATTTTGCCCATTTCATGACCTTTCTTTCCACAGTTGTTAAGTGAATCGCTGCAGTTGTTAAGTGAGTAACACTATTGTTAAGTGAATCTGGCTTCCCCATTGACTTTGCTTGTCAGAAGGTCGCTAAAGGGGAATCACATGACCACAGAATACTGTAATCATCATAAATATGAACCAGTTGCCAAGCATCCGAATTTTGATCACATGACCATGGAGACACTGCAAGGGTCATAAGAGTGAAAAATGGTCATACGTCACTTTTTCAGTGATGTAACTTCGAACGGTTACTAAATAAACTGCTGCAATACAAGGATTACCTTATTTAAGGCATTGTTTAATATGGGATTTTTTTTAAATGGGGATTTTAGAATCATTGTTTTTCTCACCATTGATGATATAGTGGGGTAACAAGAAAGTTAATAAAAGCAATCTTTATATAGAGAGAACAATAGCATAGTTTGCATTAAATGTACCATCTTTCCATTACAGAATTTTCAGGTACAAAAACACGGCTTATTTCACCCTCACTTTATATTCAGAGACTTTTGAGTGACAAGTTCATGACCTGCAAAAGGACAAAAGAACAGCAGTAATTAAATTCTGGTATTTTCTGAAAGACCTACTAAGAGCTACTTGAACATTTAGTGCTTCATAGAGCGACTGGGTCAACTTTTTGAAATGGCATTTCTGTTCACCTTTGCATTGATGATGTATTTTGCTAAGTTCATTCAGGAAGGCATGTTGCTAAGACTCCTTTGCCCTTACATTTTTAAAATACAAATTCTGCAATAATAAAAATATAGGCTCGATACTTCTCTTTACTAGAGTGAATCTTACATCCCGTGTCTTTCTGTAAAGTTTGTGAGAGGATTTTGTGAAGATTACTATAATTAAATCCATCATTTTTAATTGCACTTAAGTTTCAGAATATGAGCTTTATAATACACAACTTTATAAATTTCTAACATGACTAAAAGGAAGGAATTCTTTTCTATTTCAGCTATGCACTACACTAATTAACATTATGTTAAATGAAAGAATATTATAGAAAGTAAATAAGCAAAGAATGTAGTACCAACTACCAAATGCCTACTCTTTACTTATCAGGTTAATATTTGGTGATAGTGAATAGGTGGTGCAGTGGTTAGAGTGCAGTACTGCAGGCTACTTCAGCTGACTGCTAGCTGCAGTTCGGCAGTTCAAATCTCACCGGCTCAAGGTTGACTCAGCCTTCCATCCTTCTGAGGTGGGTAAAATGAGGACCCAGATTGTTGGGGGCAAAATGCTGACTGTGTAAACCGCTTAGAGAGGGCTGTAAAAGCACTATGAAGTGGTATATAAGTCTAAGGGCTATTGCTATTTAATACTTACTCAGCCTGAGTCATAGTTTCTATTATTCATTTAGTTTATGACATACCAGACCAGTCTTTTCTTTTCTTTATCATTTGTTTTGTATAGAAATAAAGGCATTTCTCAGTCAGAAAATTGGATTGTGAAACCTCAGCCATAATGAGGTTCCAAAATCTCTAGTCATTAGTAAAATGTCATTGCTAAGTGCATTTCCAGTTACTGCAAAGGGAATATACAAAAGGCTATTCTACTTTTCAAGTATTTGATTATGTATTTTAGGCACAAACCCCCGTCCATAAATCAAGGAAATTTACTGTCTTGAATGAACAATCTATCCCACTTTCTCCCAGGAACATTTATGAATGGGAAAGTCCTATACCTAGCTAGGGATGCTTTATAGAAAACACTTTAATATATTATCATATTTCTTGGTAGCATCATGTGGGAGTGATTTGTCAACTGAAAAATGTAGCCATAAGGGAAAGGTAAATGAGATAGGGTTATTAGTTTAGGAGGGAGGACGCACACAATAATGGTCCTTTGCAATAAAACATTTTGCAAGCATCTTTCAGGCTAAGTGGCTTCCTTTTCCCCATAATAATACCTTGAGTGAAACTGAAGTTCAGAGGAAGATGAAAGTTGTTAGAAGACTTGTGGATATGTATTCCCAAAGTTTATAGTCACATGATGTGGAAGTCAATAAAGAAGCATGGAAAAACTCCTAGGAATGCATGGATTCCATGTTAGGAATGCATGGATGCCTTTTCCCTAAAATATCACTAGCAGCTTTGTTATAGTTTCTCCAGAAATTTCAACTCTGCATCAGAAAACAAGCAGAACCACTGTTTTACATTTGCTATTTTGTGAAGATATTTATTCTAATCCCAAACATTGAATGATGGCATTCTCACCACCATCTTTTAGTAACCATCTGAAATATCTTTCATATAAGTCCTAGATCAGTGATGGCGAACCTTTTCGCACTGAAACGTCGTGTGTGCATGCTCGTCGGAGCCGCGCTCCAGAAAAGCAGAACCTCCAGGTTCTAGCGCGCATGCGCGCCCGACGATCAGCTGGCTGGTGCGCATGCGCAGGCCGGTTTTCGGCACAGCTGATCGTTGTGCACGCATGCACGCCAGAAACCCAGAAGACAAATAGGCAAGGCCGCGTGTGCCGGGCGACATGGCTTCGTGTGCCACTTTGGGCACGCGTGCCATAGGATCACCATCACGGTCCTAGATCAATCTTCTTCACTAATTAGGAATTATTTTTGTTCCCTCAAAAGTTTAGCCAGTGTAGTTTCATCAGATTCTCCTCAAGCTTTGCTCTGCAGCAGATAGACACATTTTTTAGACCATTGTGGAATTGGAAACTAGAAAAAAAAAATGTGGCGACGGAGTCAAAACTAAATATTTCTTCTTCATTTATACCTAGTTAAATTCTAGTTGATAAGATCATCCTATTTTTAATGTCTTTAATAATTTTCTATTTCAACTTGAAAAACTATAATATGGAAGCATCTTTGGGAGCCTTGAGGGCCAGACTCCAGATGGTTGAGGGCAGCATGATAACCTTGGGTATCAGCTTGTGCATCTCAGTTGCTCCATAACGTGCAATAGATGTACTCATAAAAGAGAATATTTGTAGCTCAGGGTTGAAATGAGGAGTCCTTGGTGCTCTCTGAGTTTGGTTGTTTTCTTGCAGACGTTTCATTATCCAAACTAGGGAACATCTTCAGTGGTAGCACTAGCACTGATGAAATTTGTTTGAGCAATGAAATATCTGCAAGACAGCAACCAAGTTGAGCAATGAAACGTCTGCAAGAAAGCAACCAAGCTCAGAGAGCACCTCATAGATGTATTCATAACTTCTTCCTTTGAAATATGTTGTGCTTGGTTCTCACAGACAAACTTCTTATGGCCGTGCTAGATTTGGAATACTGTATGTATACACTGATAAATCCCAATTTTGTTCTTTAAAACAAGACCATTCTGTGGTTCTGTTGAAACTTGCATTTTGTTTTAAAGTGTGGGTCAATTCTTACAGCCATTATTTCCTTTTGTAATGACACTCATTAAGGGAAGCAGTATAGTCACAGTCAGGGACTGTGGTCATCTAATGAGGTCCTGCTTTACATTCTCCTTCTTGTCCACATTTTGGCACCGAACATTTGAAACCTTCATGATCAAGATTTATATAGGGGGATTTTACAAGCAACGATGCAGCGTCTCTTAACCAGCCTTTCAACCCCATTGTATGATTTAAGTGAGGAAGGGAAAATAGGATGTAAAAACTAGCTAGCTAACTGGATTATTTTATTACAGAATAAATGACCAAAAATACCGCTCAGACTTTTGGCTAAGATGAAACATGATGTAAAATCAAATATAATCAGGAATGATTGAAGAGGCAGACCTCATGCTGTTTCAGTTACTGTTTATATATTGAAAGAAAAAGATATAATTTATATAGCAATAGCAATAGCACTTAGACTTATATACCGCTTTACAGTGCTTTACAGCCCTCTCTAAGCGGTTCACAGAGTCAGCATATTGCCCCCAACAATCTGGGTCCTCATTTTACCCACCTCAGAAGGATGGAAGGTTGAGTCAACCTTGAGTCAGTGAGATTTGAACTGCCGAACTGCAGCTAGCAGTCAGCTGAAGTAGCCTGCAGTACTGCACTCTAACCACTGCGCCACCTGCGCCACTTCGGCTCAATATAAGCACCTACCATTTTTATAATTTGCTCCAAATTTTTATTCATTATATGATGCATGGAAAAATAAAGAAGGCTTTGTTATTATTTTCTACAAATAACCAGTTACAATTTCAGAAGATTATTTCCCCCATTGAAGATAAACTCTCAGAGCATAATAAAGTAGAGGTGTTTTTTTTTTTAAATTCCTTTCAACTTTAAATCAGAGGTAAGAGTTCAGAGACCTTCATGTTAATCATTTCACTTTGTAAAGTATTGGAGTATTGGAAGAAATATATATTTCACTTTCAGCAAGGATCAGATTTATTGTTCCAACAATTTAGTTGAAACTAAAGATACAATTGCATGCCTTTCAAGAAAAAAGAGTCGATTTTTAGCCAAGGACAAGGTAAATATTTGTTCATTTATTTCAAGGAAGTGAATCCTTACAGTTGAGTAATAGCATTTTTCGAAGACTGGTCAAAAGAGTAAAAATTGTTGCCATCGACAAAAATGACTCATACCTTCTAAACAAGATTTTCTCCTACTATTATATAGTGCTCAGAGTCTAGTATGCTATTTTAAGTCCGAAGCCAAATCCTTGTATTTAAGCATTCACATTGTTGGTATAAAAGTGCAATCTGATAGTTACTTTTCCCAATGTTCATATGATTTTTTTTAAAATATGGCATCTTGATCTCACTACTGTGACACAGGGTAGCAAGATAATGATCTTCTATCTAACAAGCAGGACAAAAAGACTCTTAAAACTTACGTTATGCTTTATAGTATTAGACAAATTGTGTTTCATTAATTAAATTAGGGTTTAGAAACTGTAGCTTAGGACATTGTGTGAAAGAGTTTAAAAGACAATTAAAATAGTTTCATTTGCACTGGTGCTATTTTTTTAAAGATTTCTGATCTACAGCAGATGGGCAAAATATCTAGGCTATAGCAATAGCACTTAGACTTATATACCACTTCACAGTGCTTTGCAGCCCTCTCTAAGCGGTTTACAATGTCAGCCTATTGCCCCCAACAATCTGGGTCCTTCTTTTACCAACCTGGAAGGATGGAAGCATGAGTCAACCTTGATCCAGTCAGAATCGAACTCGTGCAGTGAGCAGTGAGTTAGTGAGTTAGCCTACAGTACTGCATTCTAACCACTGTGCACTGTGCAGCTGGATATAGAGCACTGTGCTCTATATCCAGCTGCCAAGCCTATTCTGTACAGTCTCCAGATATTCTACTTGAAATTTATTGATGCTGTTGACACTTGTACAAAAAAAGTTAAAGTAAAATCTATCCTAAAAGAATCTCCCTCCAAAAAGAACTCCCTAACAATGGGCCAAGCAATCACCCATGATAATGAGTGGTTGTGACTCTTTGGGTAGCCAAGAGCCATTGTGGCTCTTGGCTACCCAAAACAGTTCAACAGTTCCAAGAAGGCTCCACATCAATTTGCACCACTCAGGTGACCTTAATGACACAGATAAACCTCCAGGTGACCTTAATGACCTGCTAAAAGAATGCAAATGTCCAGCTGTCTGCAAGCAGTATAAATCCTTCTATTCCCCCACCATCCAGTCAGAGCTGAAGAAGCTTGGATGAGAAGCGAAATGTCTTCAAAGAAAAATCAGAAAGTCCAGTTGCCTCTTGGGGGGAAAAAGCACCCTTGGGACATTGCCAGAATAATGTTAATAAGGCTGAGAGAGGCATCCTGAACAAGAATATTTGGATGCAAAGGTCAAAAATAGTGATTGCAGGGTTGGCTTCCTCAAGGTACTTTGCATTGCCTTGTGGGCCTTGCTAACTGAATTGTGGGCCTTGCTAAGCCTTTCCTACAACTGAAGGGACAGGAAGAGCCCACTGTGATACTGTGCACCAAAGGTATGAAGAAGCTTCAAAAGTGGCATAGCTGATAGAGAGAGATAGAGACAGAGAGACAGAGAGAGAGAAACAAAGAGAAAAAAGAGGGAGAGAGAGAAAAAAGAAAGGGGGAGAGAGAGAGGGAGGGAGGGAGTAATGACCCTATTCTTATCCATTTCTAAATTGTCTAATGGTCTAGAACAGTGATTCTCAACATGAGGGCCTCTGGGAGGCCGTGATGTCACAGGGTGTCTGCGAAGGCTTGAAGAAATCTTGAGCCACAAACAGTATCTATAGGGGGTCCGAGGTGAAGAAAAGGTTGAGAACCAGTGATCTAGAAAAAAAAGTATATCCAGAAAATGTGGTTCAGGTATTACTAAAAGCATGTTTTCAATCTGAGAACAGTATTAATTTTAATTCAACTGTACAGTATGATCTGGACACATCTTCTTTTACTGTAGCATTTTGATTGAAATCTCTGGATGACTTGAGAGAAAACGAAATCAGAATATTGCTTATGGAAACGCAAGTGGAATTAATACTTCCTTTCCAAAGAAAAGGAAAGAAAAAAGCTAAATGCAGCCCATTGAAATTCCATATACATTTGGGAATGAATGATGATATGTGCGAAAAAGACAGTGAACTGGTGTCAAGAGAGAAGAAAGATATCACCTAAATGAGTTAAAGGGGGAAAAAATTATTAGGCTGTAGTAAGCCATCATTTATAGAGACTATATTTAAGGATATGCCTTACACAATTGTAAAGGAACCGTAAAGAGAACTTATGTTTCATTTGCAGTAACTCAAAGTCAGCTTATACCATTCAGCTGTTGCAAAGGCTGTAATAAACATGCAAGGGAACAATTAATCTTGCTTTTTGGAGGAAAGGGTTTTTCATCTGAACTACTCATTGTACTTGTCAACAATAGAGCTGTGCTCTTAAATCTGATGTTTATAATTTCTAGAAAATATGAGAAGAACTGGGTCACTAAGCTTAATGTTCTATCCTGGGTATTGTTTAATCTTGACTTCTCATAAGCATAATAAGCGCAAGGCCAACTCCGGGTACAACCGAATGTTCTTAAGTATTATAGCAGGATTGGAAAGTCAATAGGTATGCTAGAAGGAATGTCAGGAGATGCAGTTAAGCAACATCTGAAAGGCCACAGTTAATAATTCTTAAATACTTATGAGGAATAGTTGGAGGCGCTGGGTGAGTTTAGCCTCGAGAAGAAAAAGATGGGGGAGAAACATGACATTTGTCTTCAAATAGGAGGTCAGTTATGTAGACTTTGATACAAGATTTTTCAGAATTCCAAAAAATGGGAGGGGGGGAAACCCAGGGGTGAAATGCTCCTGGTTCGGGTGTGCCTGCTGGTCGTCGGAGACCCAGTAGCGACAGCAGTGCTAGGCTTCGTCCACCCGCCCGGACGCCGCCATTTGGGTTCTTTTACCCTCTGTGCATGTGCAGAACGCTTTGCGCATGCGCAGAGGGTAAAAGAGCCGAGGTGGCGCAGTGGTTAGAGTGCAGCACTGCAGGCTACTTCAGCTGACTGCTAGCTGCAGTTCGGCGGTTCAAATCTCACCGGCTCAAGGTTGACTCAGCCTTCCATCCTTCTGAGGTGGGTAAAATGAGGACCCAGATTGTTGGGGGCAATATGCTAACTCTGTAAACCGCTTAGAGAGGGCTGTAAAAGCACTATGAAGCGGTATATAAGTCTAAGTGCTATTGCTATTGCTAAAAGAACCCAAATGGCGGTGCCGGGCGGGTGGGCGAAGCCTAGCGCTACCGTCGCTATTGGCTCTCTGACGACCGGCAGGCACGCTCGAACTGGGAGCATTTCACCCCTGGGGAAACCAATGCATTTCAGTTGAAAGCAAGTAGATTTTGGTTGAATATCAGGGGGGGGGGAAATCCTAATATTAAGAATTGCTAAACTACAGAACAGATTATAGGTTTCAGGAGCTAGCTTTGAATTGGACCTAGCAGCAAATTGATAAACAATCAGTTTGTGAAGCAAACATGTAACATAGATCTAATCATGCAATTGAACAGCCCTCCCTCAACATCTATCTCCAGTTTACAACATAGTCCTTTCAACAGTTCCAAGAAGGCTCCACACCCATTTGCACTACTCAGGTGACCCTGACGACATAAACTCCAGGTGGCCTCAACAACTCTCTAAAAGAATGCAAATGACCAGTTGTCTGCAAGGAGTATAAATCCTTCCATTCCCCACCATTTAGTCAGAGCTGAAGAAGCTTCTTGGATAAGAAGTGAAATGTCTTCAAAGAAAAACCAGAAAGTCCAGTTTCCTCTTGAAAAAAGCATCTTTGGATTCACATAACCCACTTCATCCAGGATATTCTGAAGCTGTAGTGTGACTACATTCTCATCAATCTTCCCCACAGAAGGGAATATTGTATACTGAAGGGAAATGGTTCAGTGCTGGCTTCTGGAGTAGAGAGAACAGGCCACCACTGCTCTCAGAGATTGTGCCCCAGGCATCTCTTCAGGACCTTATTAAGATCATTCATATTCTCTTAAACTTTAAAAGAATGTCAGTTTATATGGCAGAACTTGCCTTTCCATAACATTGAAGAATTAAGGAAAGTAAGGTCTTGAATGCTGCTTAATTCATCTTGGCAAAGAAGTAGTTTGCCTTTACCTTCTCCTAAGATCTTTTTTTTCACCCTTATAGTCTTGTTACATCAGTCATGGGATCTTCTTAAGGTCTCCCTTCCAAGTACTAACCAGTTCTCACTCTGCTTAGCTTTCTAAATGTTGATGGAGATGTTGAGACCCAAATACAGATTTTCAGGTTGAATGATTCCAACCGTAGATACAAGCAACCTATTCTGAACTACCTTTTCAGCATGGACCATAATTTATTTATTTTATCTTATTTATTTTTCAAGCATGTATAAGATTACAGATATAAGTATAAACATGATTATGAATACAGGAAATGGATACGAATAAATGGGGACAGTAGGACAGGGACGGTAGGCACGTTGGTGCGCTTATGCAAAATGATTTGCATTATATATTTTCTAAGTATATCCTACTCTATATCCTACTGAAAACTGTTTAAAGTTGATAGTAAGACCTGTTGGGTAAAAATAATACAATCTCCAAATAAAAACTTCATCATAGAAAGAGATTGTCCTATCCTTGGTTTAAAAGGAATAGTAATTTAAATGAAAAAGAAAAAAAGGGTCAAGAATAATGAAAATACATAAAAACAGAATAAATTAAATGAATAAGTAGTTATAGATTTAGATAGTCCTGTACTCTGGTTTAGGAAGATGAATCAGAGAGTTATTGCATCATTTTTTACAAAAGCCTTTTTATATAATCAAAAGTGGATCTTCCGTATTATGAAAGGACATCTGAACTTTAATCACTTTTACTACATTATTATTTCTCAATAGATGAATTGTACAAATCATAAATAATGGAAAAGTTAGCAAACATGCCTTACGACCTACTTGCAATTCTGACATACATGATTCCTTGCAGTTGCAACCAGCTATTGTGTATTTCTTCTATTCCTTAGAAAAGCTGCGTTATCTTTTTTTATTTTTTTTATTTTACATCAAAATTTGCCTCTTTCTACTCAGGAGGAATACAATGAAATGGATGATCATCATTTTCCTCTTGAAACTGACAGGAGTTTTGATTAACAATGCAGTGCATCAGTCACACATAAGTTCTCTGTTTTTCATTTCTCAATGCCGGGGTACCGTTCTGAATGAATGGGGCACCCTTTGTAATCTGTTGTAGGTTAGAAGGAGAAGTTAAAACAACTTCTTGGCGGGGAATTTTTTTTGGGGGGAAATCCAACTTCAAAGCATTATGGATTCAGGCACTTCATTTACACAGAGATTTCTCATGCATTTATTACCGTATTTTTCGGAGTATAAGAGGCACCTTTTTACTCCCAAAAAGAGGATGAAAACTTGGGTGCGTCTTATACACCGCATGTAGCCCCACCCAGCCACCCCCACCCTTTGGCCTCTGCCTCCCAGCAATTTACCTCCTTGCAGCAAACAGAACAGAGCCTGATTAGCAGAAGCAACTGATTATCAGCCTCCGACCATCAGCTGAGAGGCTGCAGGCAGGCCCACATGCTAAAATGAAAGTGAAACTAGAACTGCAAGGAGGCAAATTGCTGGGAGGCAGAGGCAGAATTTTATTTTCTTGTGCAAATCACACTGCTGAAACTGGATGCAAGGAAGTAAGTCAATAACTATAAAAGTC
>QLTV01004085.1:4197009-4220414 GCA_003457575.1 Thermophis baileyi
TATGACCGAGCATTTGTTGGTTGAGATTTGAAGTTGCCATTTGTTTGACCAATCTGACACGTAGTCTAGGTCTTTTTGTAGGGTAGCAGCATTGTTGGTGGTGTTGAATAGTTTTACATCATCAGCGAAGAGGACGCAGTTGCTTTTAATATGATCACAAAGGTCATTTATGTAAAGTATAAAAAGAGTTGGTCCTAGAACGCTGCCTTGGGGGACACCGCTGTTAACAGGTACAGGATTTGATAGGGCGCTCCCTATTTTGACCACTTGTTGCCTGTTTGACAGGAATGCAGCTATCCAATTATGCAGGGGTCCGGAAATGCCATAAGATTTTACTTTTAGAAGTAGTTTGTCATGTACCACTGAATCAAAGGCTTTACAGAAGTCTATGTAAATTGTATCTATTGCTTTGCCCTGATCAAGTTGTGTAGTCCATATGTTTTTGCAGTGTAGGAGTTGCAGATTACAGGATATTTTTTTTCTGTAACCAAATTGTTTGTTAGAGAGTAGGTTTTTTGTCTCTAAGTGGAGGGTAATTGATTGGTTAATGATTGATTCCATGACTTTACAGGTGACACAGCATAAAGAGATTGGTCTGTAATTTTCAACTAGGCTGGGGTCTCCCTTTTTGAAGATAGGGATGACCATGGCTAGTGACCATAGGTTAGGCAAGGAGCTGGTCCTGAGAGAGTTTTCAAAGATTGTGCTTAGGGGTTCTGCTATGGCAGTGGAAAGCTTTTTTAAGAAGTAGGCACATAGTCTGTCGGGTCCAATAGATAGAGATGGTTTTAGACTGCGTAGTGCTTTTTCAACGTTATCTTCTGTAAAGTCGATATGTATTAGATCGTTGTAATTATCTGTGGTACAGCTAGGAAATATTGGGCATGAGTCATTGCTGTTTACAAAGACTGAGCCGAAGAATGTGTTAAAAAGGTTGGCTTTAATGGTTTCATCACAACAGTCTTTATCATTAGGTCCTTTTAGGGGTGGGATGGATCTCAAGTCTTTAAGTTTGTTGTTTACAAAATTATAGAAGGCACAGGTAGATTTCGTGTGCAGGAGGTTTTCCTCTTGTTTGATGTGATAATTGGTGCATTCGGTCTTTATCTGCTAGCATAAGGTTTTGTAGCAGCTTTTAAAGTTAGCTACATAGCCAGTTTTGTTTTTTTCGCCAAAGAGATTTTTGGGGGGATTGGAGCTTCCTTATTGTTATGGGTAATTTGTTTTTTCTGGTTTTGGGGGTTACTTAAGAGGTTTTTTTTTTTTACTGAAGCATCCTTATTGTTATGGGTAATTTGTTTTTCCTGGTTTTGGGGGTTATTAGTGGTACGTATAGTTTAATGTGACTCTTTTGACTTCGAGCAAAAAAATGTTGTAATGGTCTTCAGCAGTATTGCAGCCAATAGAGTTTGCCAATCAAGAGATGAGAGGTCGGCATCTATGAGATCATAGTTGGCTTTTTTAAAGTTATAATTGGGGATCCCATCATTATGATGATTTTTGTAAGGATGTATGTTGAGACAAAAGTCAATCATGCTGTGGTCACTATTGGAAAAGGGTTCTTTTATTTGTAGTCCATAAATTGAATTTGAGCTGTTTATTCACTAATAATAATAATAATAATTAATAATAAGTTTGAGCAGTTTATTCACTAATATGTCCTTCTGCTTTTGCATAGGCTTTTCTTTAATGCCAGAGAGATAAATAAACCTCTCATAGTTGCTTTTCTAGTATGCCATACTTTAGAAAAGGAAAATTCAGAGGTTAAATTGATAGAAGGAACTAACTCATATTATATTAGAAACTGGTCTGTGAAATGCAAGGGCTTCGAATTATGAACTCTGTTATTCCTATAAAAGTACAAAAATGGAGTGATTATTGGATAAACTGTGCTGTCTCAGCCGCTCAGTTTTAATTTTATCTATGTAAATAAATTTGACTCCAAGAGATATGTTACTCTTATTACAAGTTAACTGGTGTGAAATTACATATATATATTCAGGCTATAGAAAACATCAGAGTTTTTTTTTTCCAGAACTAACTCTGCCATTTCACTGTCAAATGGTGGTTTGTATTTTTATTGGCTTTTTCAAAAGAAGCCACAAATATCTTATTTCAATATTTCTCTTCCTTCATTGTCTTTGATAAAGTAATTTTTCTGCAAATATAATAAGATGGACCAGATCATTGTCAAGATAAAGGCTTCACTGATAATGCCATGAAATCAAGGGAAGAATGGATCGGCTTTTTCTAGTGAGTCAAAAATGGTGTTCAACTTGGTTTGTTGTTTGTTTGTTTGTTTAACTGGGCACTTGTATTCTTCTGCACTAATATTTTCCCAACAATTTATGTCCTCTTTGTAAGATTTTATGTGTGTCAGAACTGCCATCATACGCTGAGCTTCGCATTTGCTAGCTGCCAGTCTGACATGAACTATGGAGAGGAGGGAGCTGGACGGGAGGGAGGGAGGTTGGCAACTCATTGTACCATGTCAAGGTCAAAGCCCTGGGAACAGTTCAACAATCAGCGCACGGTTGAAGAAACTGTTCCCAAAACAAAGTATTCAAATACAGTTGGGCAATAAGGAACTAGCAGAGAAGAGGAATGGAATGGGGAAAGTTAACCAGGAAGTTTTGGCATGCAAATGTCAGTTTTGGCTTGGCTACATTGCATTCTACTTGGCTTTTAGTAAAGTATACCTTTCAACCCGAATGGAGTCAAGGGTCTTTCTTGTCTAAAGGACCAAGCTGGGGCAGGTCTGACAGTGTGCTTTGTAGTTATACATAACATGATTTTTCACAAGAATAGCTTCCTGATAAAGAGATGGTTAGTAAGAAGAATTAATCATCATAATCAGCTATCAGTTCAGAAACAGTAAGATGACAGATACTTGTTCAGGTTGGCTTGACATACAGTATCAGTCAAATTTATTGTTCAGTTTGCCTCATACTCAGTTATTGGAGTTTTACTATAATATTTGCATCATACAACATATCCCTATTCACTATAACATCACTTTTGCATTGAGATTACATTTCACAGCATTAAAAAATGAGCAGGTTTCACCTATATACTGATTTTTCTAAATGTACTTATTCTCCTTGTAGTAGAGAAAAAGACAGTAGCTTTTCGGTCTTGGATGAAACTGTGTTTTCCTCTTAACTGATTTTTGTGTTATTTGCAGCAAAAGGAGTAAGGCTAGAGAAAAAACAGGGAATAACTCAGTATGAATATCAATATGACAGAAGTTGCAGGTCCTAGTTGCAGTTTAAGCCAGAATAAACTGGAAATCCTGATGGCTCGTCTAATAGAAAGAGTTGAGAATTGATATTGTATCCTGCCAAATTGCAAGGAGCCAGAGAGAGAGATCAGTCACTTGGGTGTGGGGGGGTGTCCACACAGGGAGGATTAAAATGATTATGTGATCAGAAAGTCGAAGTCCTGTATCTCTATTTTATGTGTGTTGGAATACATGTGATGCGTGTTAAAAAGCAATGGGTCTTTGATTGCCCAGTTGTGCAATCACGTTGACTTCTTCCATTCTGCATTACACCTCACACCAATAACCCAGATAGTTAGCCCCAAATGCAGAACTATATATGAAATCTGTAGAGATTCTCAGTCATCCAGATCATGGTTGTCCCAAAGGTGCTTTTTCAGGAGGCAACTGGACTTTCTTGTTTTTTTTTTGTTTTTTTTTGAGGACATTTCGCTTCTCATCCAAGAAGCTTCTTCAGCTCTGACAGGATAATGGGGAATGGAAGGATTTATATTCCTTGCAAACAGCTGGTCATTTGCATCCTTTTAAGGGTCATTTGGGACAACTATATATGAAGGGACTAAAAACATGGTTGAAGTACAGAAAAAGATCAGTATGAATCCAAATTGAAGATACTGAGTGTAGAATGCAAAAATGGCTGTTGAAAACATGGACTTTAGCAACCCCTAAGCTCCAAAATATCTGCCTTGCACACCAAGCCTTATTATTTGTACATATTTCAATATTTTGTACAGAGGTTTGGAAATCTGGCATGCCATCACTTCAACCCCAAGCTTTGAGTGACCAGAGACAGGAGCTTCAGGGTCTATATATTGCTTAATAGGAAAGTCAAAATAGAGTGGGGCAGTATTCTCTAGAATCATTGCCATTATCATCTTGAAGAAGAATTTATCAGAGATTTTTCTCATCAAGACCTGGGCTCCAATATTTGTTTGTTTGTTTGTTTGTTTGTTTGTTTGTTTGTTTGTTTGTCAAACATGTACAAGATAGCAGGTATAGCAATAGCAATAGCAGTAGCACTTAGACTTATATACCGCTTTACAGTGCTTTACAGCCCTCTCTAAGCGGCAGTCGAGTTTGGAGCGGTTTACATTAAGTTTGTATCTATTGTGTGCTCGTGTATTGTTGTGGTTGAAGCTGAAGTAGTCATTGAGAGGTAGGACATTGTGGCAGATAATTTTATGAACTACATTTAGATCGGTTCTAAGGCAACGTAGTTCTAAGTTGTCTAAGCCTTTTAAATAAAGTTGTCTAAGCCTTTTAAATAAAGAATTTTAAAAGCCTCAATAGCCTTTTAAAATTCTCTACCAGATTGGTATGCAGAGAAATGTGAAGGATTTCTTTGAATTTTTCCAAGGAACTACTCCAATAATTTATCAGCTTTAGCAAATTGTAAATTCATGGCTAATTTAAAATAAAATAGCTGGAGAAGTTCTCCTATGGTCATCTTCCTTTGGAATGTAATGGAAAATAAGACGTTAGAGAAGCTGCAAACTCCTTGAGAGAGACTTGTGTACAATGTTCCCTGTAACAGTAGAAAACGCCGCGTGGCAGTTAGAAACTGGCGCGTGGCGCTCTCTTTTCAGGTGCGCGGGCACGCAGGCGCGCAGCCTCTGCCATTAGAAAACGCCGCGTGGAAGTTGGAAACTACCGTGTGGCGTTCTCTCGTTACGTGCGCGGCTGCGCACCTTAGAGGGAACAGTGCTTGTGTAGTGAAGAATAAGTGAAAACACACCTCTTGGCCACTCACATTCCTTTCTGCTTTGAAACATTTTCATAAAGCAAATTCTCATCAAACTGAATGAGAATTTGATAGTATGAAAAAGCATAGGAGCTTTTTTCACCTGCTGCTTAGAGTCAACTCCTTAGGTCCTCTTTCCCTCTGTCCTTTCCCGATGAGAAAAACAAATAGAGAAACAAAACCAACTCACAGGTACTGCATTTTCAAAGCATTCAAATAGACCAGCATTCCCTGAGCGCATGAACAAAATTTATACCTATAAGATAACTAAATCCAAAATTCCAGGAGGGAAACATTTTGGATATAGATAATAGTATCTGTATTGATACAGGTAGGTATCTTTTATGTGAATACCTCAAAAAGTGCATCTTTTCTAACTCATTAGACTTAATTAAGTTAAAGAAACCCACCTTTATCCTCCTAATATGTTACCTTTTTTTTTAATCTAAGTCCCCATCTTTTGTTGTGTGAATGATCCAACCTAGGGGAGGCAAATATGTAGGTACAAATGTTTAGCCCGAGGAACATTACAGTAGGCCAAAAATTACATTTTGACAGAACCAAAGATGCGGTGTGTGGCATAATACAAGATATTTTAGCAGGATTCAACAAAAGTACATGAATAGTTAATAGGGAGGTAAATGGAAAGGTTAGAGTTGCACGTTTTATTATTTATCATGGAAGTTACTGCTTAATAACACAATGAATATTGAAAGCCCCTGGTAGTTGTCACAGAAGACAAAGCAACAGCTGAGAAGTAGAACACCTTTTTTATATGTAGATAGTCTCTGATAAAACCCGTGGTGTCTTTAAATAACACTGTAGCCCTGGAAAGTAATGCTAAACGGAAAATAATTACACAGCTAGATGGACCAACAACACATACAACTCTTTGGAAAGCTGTTTCTAGTCAAAATGATCCAATTCCCTACCTAAACCTGATGGTAGAGCTAATTAGTCCACCTTTTTCAGTGTAGGTAATTTTGCATGCATTCATGCAAAAATCAATTCTCTCTTGTTTCCACATTGTTTTGTAATCTGTTTCTTCATCCACATGAAGGCTCACATTATAATATATATCATCTGTTTGAAAATAGCTTTCAAAAGTGCAATGAATGCATGAATTCTGATCTTCACATTAGCCTAGGAAGTGTGAATCAAGTCAGTTTGTAATAAAATCAACCAATATTAAATTCCTGAAGTATTCCAACTTAAAAACTACTTTATAATGCCTTGGTAAGGCCACTTGAAATAATGCATCTAGTTTTGGTCGCCACGATGTAAAAAAAGGTGTTGAGACTCTAGAAAGAGTGCAGAGAAGAGCAACAAAGATGATTAGGGGACTGGAGGCTAAAACATATGAAGAACGGTTGCTGGAACTGGGTATGTCTAGTCTGATGAAAAGAAGGACTAGGGGTGACATGATAGCAGTGTTCCAATATCTCAGGGGCTGCCACAAAGAAGAGGGAGTCAAGCTATTCTCCGAAGCACCTGAGGGCAGGACAAGAAGCAATGGGTGGAAACTAATCAAGGAGAGAAGCAACTTAGAACTAAGGAGAAATTTCCTGACAGTTAGAACAATTAATCAGTGGAACAACTTGCCTCCAGAAATTGTGAATGCTCCAACACTGGAAGTTTTTAAGAAGAGATTGGATAACCTTTTGTCTGAAGTGGTTGGACTAGAAGACCTCCAAGGCCCCTTCCAACTCTCTATTCTATTCTATTCTATTCTATTCTATTCTATTCTATTCTATTCTATTCTATTCTATTCTATTCTATTCTATTCTATTCTATTCTATTCTATTCTATTCTATTCTATTCTTCAGGACCTGACGTTTGTTGCAACAAATTAAGCAAATTAACAATACAAGCTCAGATGTTTTAGTGTAAGACTACCTAAACCTCTGGCCTATAAATAGGGGCAATATAAACTCCTTAGATATTGCACAGGTGAAACGTGTAAGCTTACACTGATCTTCTTTCTCCTTTAGTTGTTACAACATTTGCACTTTGTATAATACATTTATAATACATTGATCTTTCCTGGTCTTTGCCAAATAGAGGGAAAGTGGGTGGCCCAGTCAACCAAGCAATTGTATGTGGCATTTCAAAGGTTATCATATCACAGCAAGTAGTTTGACCCAGAAAGAACTCAGAGAGATGAAGATTTCTACCACAGCAGAAAATGCTGAATTCATCCATATTGCAAAATAAGTACTGTATGTTTTACTTATTTGCAGAGGAACCTTGGTCATGCACCTTATATCTTGCCACATTGAGTACTAAGAAATATAATAGAAAGTAAATAAATGAGAGCAGAGAACATTCAGGTGACTTGTCTATGGAGATTCTTAGTCATCCAAGTCATGGTTGTCCCAAAGGTGCTTTTTCAAAAGGCAACTGGACTTTATTTTTCCTTAAAGACAGTTCACTTCTCATCTAAGAAGCTTCTTCAATTCTGACTCAGAAGTCAGAACAGTCAGAACTGAAGAAGCTTCTTGGATAAGAAGCGAAACTTCTTCAAGGAAGTCCAGTTACCTTTTGAAACAGCACTTTTGGGACATTCAGATGACTTCATTTACAGAAGTATCCTGACACAGAACAGATGATATATTGCATTATAGTACATGGTTGCTACAAGAAGCCTCCAATTTGATCTTTCTTCCAGGTGTCATCCTCACACACCCACTTCTTGTGGTGAAATGTAGTCTGGATTTCTGGGAGGGAGGGGCTGTATTCCAGAGGACCAAGGGAGAGCAAAGTTTAGATAGTTTGGTTGGGAGAAAGAGATCAAAGTAGGTCCTCCCTAGAACTTCTCACAATATGTATTTAATTATATAAGTAGGTGCTTTAATTTGAAAAGACTTCTGTCTATAGTGAGGAACAATAAAGGAACCTGCTTAGAAGTAACTCTGGGTATCCTTGTTTTGGAGGACTTTAAAAACCTCCCAATCTAGTTTAGAACTTTGAGATTTTATTGTGATTCCCATCCAGGTATTTTTACCTATTTTTATTCATCAGTGGATTTCAGTTTTTTAAATATTTTTATTGAAAATTTTGATTACAATAGCAAAAGCAAATACAACCTAAACTCAGAGAGAAAGAAAGAATAAAAGGTATGGAAAGAAAAATAAAACAGGAAAAGGAAAAGGGAGAGGTAAGAAATAAAAAGAAAATAATAATAAGTCACTTCCAACTTTCATTACAAGTGTAAATAAACTTAATAATACTTCGCCCCCTTAAAAAGTTACAAATAAATATTTCTTCTTCTCATAATCTCTCGCTTATCTTTATGCAAATCGTAAATCATCAACTTTTCAATCCTTGTGTCAGCAAAAAGTTTGGAAAGGGTTACTAGAGCTTTATAAAACTATGTCTTATTTTAACCTTGGTCAATCCAACTTTATATTCCTTTCTTTTACTTCTAACTATCTTGATCTTTAATTCATTCAGATGTTGTCATAGGATTTGATCTCTCTTCAATTTTTCTTCTTCCCATCCCAAAGGCTTCTTCAAGGCTTTAGCAAATCCTCTTTTGTAAATCCAATAAAAAGTCATTATTCAGTTCATTTCTCTTGGTTTATCATTTTAATTTCCAAAGCTTTAAACATCTTCTTTGTCTATTAGAAAGTCCCTATACAAGTCATTCGTATTTCACTTTAGTTACTGTATCTTTTGTCTTACAATCAATGCTTTTTTATTTTCCAGTATTTCTGATTATAATATTTCTACAAAAGAAAAAAATTTGTTTCACCCCTTTATGCTGTAAATCTTTCAAAATATTCTCTTTCACATCTATCATTCCTTCATTAACATTTTTTGGACATAATCTATCCAAAGAAGCAGATATAATTGCTGACATTATAGCTGCTACTTTGTGATCCCATTCTTCAAAAAACTTCAAATGACATAATATTTTGTATCATATTTCAGTGAAAACAATTTTTTTTTTTACTTTTCTGCCTAGACTCTTTAGTCGCTTTTATAATCCAGTTTCTGAAATCATGAAATCCTCAATTTCACTTCCACGAGAGGCTGTTTATTTATGTGATTATTTCCAAAATCATTAGGTAAATACCCTAATATCCAAATCTTTTTGTCCTTTAATTCATTTACAACTTTTTTAGATCAGAGTCTTATTCAGCATTTTGCCATTTATTTATAACTCTTTAGATTCTAATGCCTGTAGTTAATTTTTCTTTTATTCAAGAATGATGGTAAACTCCCCAGGCAGTTTTTAGGTTTGTTGGTTTGAAGATCTCTATGAGCTTTAAAATAGCTAAAAAAGAAATTTCTTAAAGTGCTGAGAAAGAGAGGCCGGTGTATTCAGTGTCATTTAAAAGGCAAGACCCAAGCTGTGAGCATGATGGCTGCCTTGTTCCCGGTGCTCATACCTGTGGAAAATCTCTGTGCTTTGATCTTATCATGAGAAGGAGTATCCAGAACATATGTGGATAATAGCCCGTCCTCTCTTTTTCCAGAGAGGTTTCATAGAACCAGTCTACAGGTAGTCCTCAACTTATGACCACAATTGAGCCCAAAATTTCTGTTGTTAAGTGAGACATTTGTTAAGTGAATTTTGCCCCATTTTATGACCTTTTTTGCCACATTTGTTTTAAGTGAATCACTGTAGTTGATAAGTTAGTAACCCAGTGTTAAGTGAATCTGGCTTCCCCATTGACTTTGCTTGTCAGAAGATTGCAAAAGGTGATCATGTGACCGTGGGACATAGCAACGGTCATAAATATGAACCAACTGCCTTTTCAATCTTCTCTAATTCTTCTGTTGTGGCCGCCCCAGCTTGTGACGACTCTTGGTCGTCTTCCCAGCTGCCGGTCGGGAGGCTGCTACCGGCTCTCCAGGGGGTTTGTGACTCCCCCTGTACAGCCGGTTTGTGCCGCCCTTCTTCCCCGTCCCTTCAGGACGGTTCTCACCCTTCCAGATCCCCCAGATTCAGCGATCCTCCGGGAGCCCCCAAAGGACACGCTTGTACCGCCGTGATGTTGGCCATGCCTCTAACTGCCAAACATCTGAATTTTTATTACACAGTCATGGAGATACTGCAAAGCTTGTATCTGTGAAAAACAGTCATAAGTCACATTTTTCAGTGCCATTGTAACTTTGAATAGTCACTAAACAAACTCTTCTAAGTCGAGGACTACCTGTGCTAGCCAGTCCTTTGGTCTTTGTTGCAGTTATCTTCTCTGTTCACTCAAAGATGAACTAGTTTGCCTTTCCCTCTTGGAAGTCTGTATTCATTATTAGATTTGTATTCCTCTTGATCCCAATGTCTGGTATTCCAACACTGCTTAGTTTTTTGGGATTAGTCAAACTTGGTTATTTGACTTTGTGACTTTCCCAAAAAGAAACAACAATGAATTTAACACAGTCCCCCTATTTCCACAGACATAGACATGCATACAAGGAAGTTTAAAATATATATATATATAATCATCCTCTATTATGATATTCTTAGTGAAGTGGTTCCATAATCAGACAAACCACGATTCATTTAGTTAAATTATTTTTATACTACCTTCTCCAAATAATTTCTGTTTTTTTTCCCTTCCCCATTCCCCCTCCTTCCGCCCCTTATTTAAATTGAACTGGAATTTTTTTTCATGAGCTTGTTCTGACCCAGCCTTTGCAGAAGCAAGAAACAGACTCCCCGCAAAGAAAAACCCTCTTTATTTACACATTGGGAATTAACTGCCTTCGCCAAGCAAGAGTCCTGCAAGAAGTTAACTGAAACAATAGTCCTTATCAGTTCATTATGATAAATGCAAGGCTGTGAGCTCCCAGCCGGGAGGCTGCAAATTAAATCAGTTCAAACAGAGAAATAGACAAACCTCAGTTCTGGTAAGGCAGTCTTTGTCACACAAAACACACAAGGAGCAAACTTTCCAGAAATGTGAATGGTTGTCTGCAACAACCAAACCACTCCCCTATTTATTCCCCAGCCAGGGAGGGGCCAGTCAGCATCCACATTTGTTTTGCTTCTTGAGCCAGCTCATTGTCCTCCATTGTTCACCTCTCCTATCTGCTCTGCACATACGTGCATCTGGAACAGGTCCCAGCTGTTCCTCCTCCTCACTCATCTCTGACTCCAAAGGCAGTTGCCTCTCTGGCTGGGAAATGCCGGACGGCCCTGGCTCTATCTCTGTGTCCGACGCTGAGCATCCATCAGAGCCTTCCCCAGACTCCAGAACTGGCCCAAGTTCTTCCCCAACCTCCTCATTGTCTAAGTCTGCCACCAGCTCCGCTGGCAGCTGGTAGGCCACAAAAGAGCTTTAAATGCAGCTATATAGAAAGCCAAACTTATGAATCCATTTCTTTTAGTTTAAAACGGATACTTTGGTATCTGTGTGATCCTACCCTTATGCAAGCACATTTATAAGAATTGTTCCATTCATCAGTGTAGCATGTTTCTGTCAGGCTGAGATAAGAGTAGTCAGCTATTATCTCTCCTTAAGGAGCCAGGGGTAGTTTTAATGACTTGCCTAAACCATTGTCAATGTTCGTTTAGTAAAATATATTAAATTACAAGGAACATCCTCTTCTCTTCACAGAACTCGAAAATATGATGAATCTGCTTTCTGTCTTTGGCAGTGAAGTGGGGGAGGGGAAGAAAGTTCTAGAGAAAGCCTGATTCAGATTGTCAAACAAGAAGAAGAGACTTTTTTTTTTTCTCAAAAGAAAGCCGGGAACAATTTGATCTAAACCAACTGTTACATAATAATATGTAAACGACTATGCTTCAACTGAACAAATCGCTGCATGTATCCACCGAATGTAAAGTTTATTTTGTAACTAAGAAGTTGACACCTTGATTGCAAAAAAGGAAAAGACATCTTTGTGGTAACTTTAGCAGTTCATTAAACCAAATCAATTAAAACTTATATGTTTATCTGCCTAGTCAAATGTCACTGCTTCTTTTATATTATTTTGATTCTTAAAATGGCACCTTCATATTGCAGAGGGAGCCTCAACCAAGGATCAGGCTGTCTAATTCAGAGGACATTCTTTTCTCATGAAGCATTAGGAATATAAAAGAAATCTGTTGTGGAATTTTATTTTTTTTGCCCGATTATTGAGATACCTATAAAGGAATTTCTTATAGCTTATATGAAATACGGGTTGGCAAGAAGTCTAGTGAGGTTTATAAATTTTTCAGATAAAAAAAAAAAGATGTGTCAGAGTAGGTATATTTGGCAAAGTTGCCTAATAAAAAATGGATCCATTGGGAAAATCTCAAAATTAAATAGTGAAAAAAAAAAATGTAAAAGGACTCGGGATTCTATCCATCCATCTATTCATCAGAATATGAAACAGGAAATGATCAGATATGGTTTTATTTATTTAGTGGCAGAAGGTAGTACATTAGCCTTGAGTCAGTGGTGAAATCCAATTTTTTGTACTACCGGTTCTGTGGGCGTGGCTTGGTGGGCGTGGCAGGGGAAGGATACTGCAAAATCTCCATTCCCACCCCACTCCAGGGGAAGGATACTGCAAAATCCCCATTCCCTCCCCACTCCTGGGGGAAGGATATTGCAAAATCTCTATTCCCACCCCACTCTGGGGCCAGCCAGAGGTGGTATTTGCCGGTTCTCCGAACTACTCAAAATTTCCGCTACCGGTTCTCCAGAACCTGTCAGAACCTGCTGGATTTCACCCCTGCCTTGAGTCTATAATGCTATTATAGAGTTTACCTGCCTAACATTGCTAGCTCATTCAGTTCACCCTTGTGTGCTATCCAGGGTTTATTTTAGTATCCAGCATTTTATTAGCGTCATCCTCTGATTTTGCTTTGCATTCAGGCAGGTCTGGCATTGGTTGGCTCCTTGCCTCCACACAAAATGCCATTATTTTCTTTCCACTGGAGTGATAACGATTTATCTACTTGTATTTTGCATGTTTTCGAACTGCTAGGTTGGCATGAACTGAGGTGAGTGACAGGAGCTCAATCCATCACGCAGTGCTAGGACTCAAACCGCTGGAGTACAGAGAGCTGACCGTCTCTGATCGGCAATTCCAGCGTATTTAAGCCACTGAGCCACCATGCCTCTTTATCAGATATAGTGCTATTAGAAGACAACAAGATGAGTTTTAAAAGGGTTTAAAACAATTGGGTCCCACTAAAAACTGCAACCTCCAGCATATTACTGATGATGAGTGGTGGTAGTGGCAATTCCTGCCCACTGGTAACAATCATTTCCCTGTCCCTTCCCCAAGAATCATTAAGTTCATGGCTTTTTCAAACTGCTGGTCACACTGGGCATTTTCAGGGCATTGGTGAACCTGATCACAAAATGGTTGCAACAGGGGCCTTGCACATTAAGAAAATGATGACCATGCTAAGTTATAATTCTAGAATTTATCAGTTAGCTAACTGCTGAAGTTGGTCCTCCCCTTTAAGGTAAAGGAGTCCCTGCGGATTTTGTTCCACTAGTCATTGCCAACCTATAGGAGGCAGTGCTGATCTCTATTTCAAGGCCATTGAGCCACTACTGTCCAAAGATATTTCAGCGGTCATATGGCAAGCATGACATCACAGAGTGCTGTTACCTTCCCACTGAAGTGTTACCTATTTATCTACTCACATTTGCATGCTTTCGAACAGCTAGGTTGCAGGAACTGGGACAAAGATGGGAGCTCACCCCGTCGCATGGTGCTCGGGTCTCGAACCTTGGCTGCCGGCTTTCCAGCCAACAAACCCAGCGTCTTAACCGCTGAGTCACCATGTTGCCCTGGTCCTTCCCTTTAACCCTACAGAAATGTTTGTACATCAGTTGACCATGGTAAAATAAGTTCTGTTACCGCTATAAAAATAAGTTGCATATCATTCAATAAGAATACTCCTTTCAAAGTCTGCGTCTAAGCCTTCTTTGCAATAATAAATAGAAAATAAGTGCTCCTGTAGTGGTATTATAGGTATTGCTAATGGCCATGCAAATTACCTTTCCTTTTGAAGGTATTTGTCTGAAGCATATGTGAGATGTGAACAGGGAAAAGCTACAGATGATTAAAAGAACAAAATGCTGAAAAAGAAGATGTTAAAAAAGGAATTTAAAAAAACAGCACTTTGCTTTTTAAATGTAAAGGGAGTATTTGATTCATTAGTGTATGTATTTCTTAAACTCTCTAGGTACTCAGACCAATCAATCTGCACAGCTGCAATTTAATATAAGTCAAAGCTCTATTAGGTGAATAAAATGTGAAAATAACTAAGTTTGTTTCCCCCAGTTTCCCCCAAAGCATGGATAATTTTTCACTGGCTTACTCAATAGTCTTGATTTGGTTGGAAAATAGGTAGTAAAAAAGATCAGATTACTGAATTTTATTGTGCAAGGTTGACAGCTGCCACCGATCATGAAGTAGCATATAGCAGTTATGCAGGCTGAATGGGTCATATATTAAGAAAATAAGCATCACTTCATGGACACATAACTTTCCGCATTAAAAAATATTTTTAAGTTGTTGTGTTCCAATCAGCACCAATGACAAGGTGAGAACATGAAGAATATTTAAAGATGTGTTCGGTAACATCCTGTTAAAGTCAGTTAAATAGACTGAAGTAAGTTACGGATTGAACTTTAGACTAGTTTAACAAGTTGTTGGGAGCTACTGAAAAGCATAAATGGTAGCCTGATTTTAAAAAGGGAAATGAATAGCATGCTCTGGAGTTGGCTTTTAAATTAGGATTTTTTGAACATAACTGTTAAGCATGGGGGTAGTAAATCATGTAATGAGTATAACAAATTAGTGAAAATTGACATTCATATGTGAATAGTGCCAGGGACATCCACATTTGATCCTGCAGTTATAACTGACATCTTAACTTTTTGACCTGCCTTTTAGATGTCTCCATCAAAGTACATTTAGATGTACTACATCAAAAATGTAGTAAGAGATAGAGATAAGCAATCCACATTAATCAGGTAAATAATAACATGTCAACAAACACATCGTACTATTTATCATGATTCAGAATCATATTGTTGAGGTTAAAGATGTTCACAAGAGTTTTGTGAGTCAATTTTTACCCCATTTTAGATGATCTGCTGCAGAGTATCCTTGATTATTTATGCAGGAATATGCAAATTAATCTATTTAACAATTCCTTAGAATAACAAACAACAAAAATGTGCAAAGAGCCATAAGATAAGATTCTTTTAAAAAAAATAACCATAAGAAATTAAAGAGTGATCTACGTATTCAGAGCCCACAGCTTCAATCCAGTACTCGTTTTATACAAGTTCTCCATTAACATATAGTCATATTCCTAAATTTATAAAATAAATCATGTACAGTAGTTGAAGCAGAGCCAGGGACTATAATCCACTTTGAAGAAGGTCCAAATCTATATATATAAAAGCCAAATATCACTCACGCATCATCACAAAATCTTCAGAACCGTAAAGCCTACAAACTTGAAACTTGGCACGTATGTTCCTCTTGGCTTCTAGGTGCTCGCTAAGAAAGGATTTTTCGAACTGTCAGATCATTAGTTATTTCTTATATTATTAACACGCTCTGATGCTAAGGAGTTAGACATTCTACTCCCTCTCCCCACCTGAAAAGAACTCTGTTCCAACTGCCAGTGGGTGTGGCCAGCATGTGACTCATCTGGCCTGCGGGCTGGGACATTCTACTCCATGCTAAGGAGTTCAGTTTCATAGCGAAGCACGGGTATCCAGATACTAGTGGAAGATATATGATATCAGAACCAATAAATATTCAAAGTGTATGTTCAAATCCCCCATCCTAATATCTTTAGAGGATAAAATTAGTGGAGACCCTCCTAATTTTATATGCTTTGAGCTTTCTGAGAAAAGATGCAACAGGAATAAATATGCAAATCTATGAGTTAGTAACGATTTGAAAACATTATACTCTTGACCCTGTATGTCCTCTTGTACCAAAAGCATCACATCGGTCCTCTCCTCATTTTAAATAGATATTCATTTATGATAAGTGTAAGATAGAAAGTACAAAGTGTGAAATGCCTTTTTTGATAGCAATCTCTAAAAATAGATCTCTATGGCAATATTTTACTGTGCCCTTGAAGGTGAAAGCAGACTTTCCTTAGCAGATTTATTTTATGTTTTCAACACAAATGTGGCTCTTACTAGCTCAGTGCAATTTCCTTTGTCAAAGCTTAAGTTCTTAAGAGACATTGGACCAGGTAGAAGGAAGAAATATGCAACACCCCCTTGTAAAAGAATTGCTCCCACTGTTCCATTTATCTTATATTTTTACCCTATGCTAAAAATATATTATTGCTAAAGACTGAAGATCCATGGCTAAAAGGTTTGGGGACATCTGTAATTGATAAAATATCAGTAAATACACAATTTGGGATTGGGGTAAACAATCCAATTCCAATTCTTTTTTTAGGGTGCAATGTGGATCATTAACATAGAATATTGCTTCTCATAGAGAAAACTTTAGAGGCTCAGGGTTGAAATGAGTGTCCTTGGTGCTCTCTGAGCTTGGTTGATTTTTCGCAGACATTTCAACACTGATTATATTACCTAGTTTGGTAATGAAACATCTGCAGGAAAATAACCAAGTTAAGAGAGCACCAAGGACCCCTCGGGGAAAACTTTGTATGGTGGCAGTCTTAGGTGGCGTCAATGGGCAGTGTCATTAGCTGAGGTATAGTTTCATACATTTGTCTAAATTCATTCTATTATGTCTATGAGGATTATCAATGTATTTGGATTATAGGATAGGATAGGATAGGATAGGATAGGATAGGATAGGATAGGATATAGAATAGAATAGAATAGAATAGAATAGAATAGAATAGAATAGAATAGAATAGAATAGAATAGAATATCAGAGTTGGAAGGGACCTTGGAGGTCTTCTAGTGAAAGCCAAATCGTACTAGGAAATAAATAAAAACAATAAAATTGAAAGATACAAGCAACATGGTTATAGTAATAAGTGGGAAGAGATAGATACTAGTAAGGAAGAGAAGAATAATAGTAATACAGTCTTAGTAAATTATTTGACAGTGTTGTAGGAATTAGTTGTTAAGCAGAGTGATGGCATTCAGGGAAAAACTGTCCTTGTGCCTAGTTGTTTTGTTGTGCAGTGCCCTATAGCGTCTTTTTGAGGGTAGAAGTTGAAGCAATTTATGTCCAGGATGTGAGGGTTTTTATTATCAATGAATATATGGAATTCTCCTCTCGCCAAAAAGATTCCGATTTTTATCAGAGGGAACTACTGAGCAGTGATTGAAAGGATTTCTCAAAATCAATTAGAACTGTATTATTTAATGGGTTATTAATGAATTGATAGTGTGGGATGAATAATAAGCTTGTTACTGATATGCTACATACTGTATGTATGTCATCATGGGACATAGTGAATAATGGATAGTCATTACCTTTTGTAGTACAGTACATTGATCCCCTCAGAATCAAAGAATGTGTAAGATTGATGGTAAATATTTTCATTCAAGTTCATAACAAAAATAGATGGTTTGTTTATATTGTATGATATTCAGTGAAGTATACATTATGGATGCTTTATAGATTAGACTTAAGACTAATATGCCTTATGGACATTTCACTAATGATATGAAATGATGGTAGAAATATTCATGTGATTAAATAATTCATTTTTCTTTCTCCCGTAATTGACTTGCTCTATGTGTATATGTAAATTTATTATACCTCTCCATATGCATGTACACACAGAAACACCATATTTTTTTCTGAAAAGTCCTTTGGAATTCATGCAGCGAGTCATGTCTCCAAGACTGGGACTTGTGTGTGTGTGTGTGTGTGTGTGTGTGTGTGTGTGTGTGTGTGTGACATTATGGCACAAGTACAAAAGTGTTAGAGCTCACACTATTTTAATCATTTGCCTTTATTACAGAATTCTGCCTGAAATTTCACTGACCCATTTTAATTTATAATGCTATTCAAACATTTTTAGGCATCATTCTAAAGGTTAACATTTCCACCATTTGTTTAGTCCATGAGTTTAAAAAATTACAATAGAGCTTTTCTTATCTTTTTTGTTTTATTTTATTTTTTATGCAAGATTTTTTTTAAGTGGGAATTTTTTTAGGTCATTTTCAAGACTGCTGCCCTGCTTCATGAAATGGTTATAGTCTAAAGCAATAATTAATTTATTGCTTTAGACCAGGGGTGTCTAACTGAAGGCGCAGGGGCCGGATACATATGATCCGACACGCGGTCCTCCCAAGCTCCGTTTTCACTGGCAGAGGAGGCAGTGGTAGCCAAAAATGGAGCTCGGGAGCCAGTTTTCACTGGCAGAGCGCTCGGGCCACCACAGGCGCCCCGGGCGGAGTGATGTTGAGCTGGCCACGCCCACCCTGGCCACGCCCACCCTGGCCCCCTGAGGTCAAACATAACCCTGATGCGGCCCTCAATGAAATCGAGTTTGACAACCCTGCTTTAGACTATAATAATCAATTAAGACTTGGCTGTGAATTTGAAGAAATGCTAAGATTTTATACATTTTTCATTGATCAACATTTTTGTTTTGTTTTCTTTTTAGGAAAAAAAGGGAAATATTTTTTTCCTTTCTTACTTCCATCATTTATTGGTGCAAGTATTCCAAAAATTGTCTTCCCAATTGTCTTCAATGTCACAGAATACTCAGGAATTGTTCAAGCTTATTAATATTTCCTAGGTGGAATTGATTTAAGCTGCAGTTTTGGCTGTGATTCAGTTTAGGAAACAAGAGAATTCTGTATGCATTTCTTGAATGTTGATATACCCAAACATATACATATGATAACAATACTGATTGGCTTTATTTTTTATCGTAATTTGATTAATGTTCTCAAAAGTACAAGTGGAATATAAAAAGAAATCTTGTGAGAACAATACAAACGAAACTGTACATTTAAAAAATCTTTAAAAAGCCAATTTACAAGCTAATATAAATGTAAAGAGAAAAGGAAGGAAATAGGCAAGAAATTCTATTTTATTATAATAGAGATAAAATAGTTTTTGAACAGGAAATTAATTCTTGATCACACAAAATCATATTCCTGCTCTTCATTCAAAGGTGTTGGCGAGACAGATTTTATTAACTCAATCTTTAGAATATGGTATTCAAGTATCCTTCCAAAAATACAATCATTTTTTTTTTTTAAAAGATCCTGGTTCCATACATCCACAGCTTTTCATAAATAAATACATTCCAAATTTGAGGAATATAATTTAATAATATTTCTTTAATCAAATTCAGTAATTTTGAAAAACCAGCAATACTAATTGTTCTAATAATAATTATCCATCCTATTTTCCTTATTTTTGAGGAAAAAATTCCCACAATTTTAAAATAGGGTCATTTTAAATACCTCATGAAGATCAATATTGAATTTTAATTTCTTTACCAAGAGTTCCCAAATATATCTAATTGCCTTCGGTGCTGTAAATACTAAATAATTCCTACTATATTCACAATGAAATGCTTGCTAGGACTTTATGGGTGCTAAATACTAATTTTCCGATTGAGCTGTAAGTTACATAACAATATAATTTTCATTCTAATAAATTATAGGAAAACAAATACTCATAACAGAATAATCTGGAGTCAAGAAAATTAAAGCTTCCATTTTCACATGAAAGCTGTAGCTTCGAAATGGAGATCCTAGGTATTTGAATGTTAATTTGTCAATTTCCTTAAAACATCTGCATAGACTCAAAAAAGTATTGCTCTCAATGCATATAACCATCTTAAAGCCTTATCTGCTTTATTTATTCAGTCATTTATTTATTCACTACGTTTATTGCTTTCCGCCAGATAATATGAATTTTTAACCATCTCTCAATTTGCCCATTTTTCTGTTCTTCTACATTCTATACATGCTATATACAACTTGAAAGATATCTAAAAATACTTCTGAGGTTTTCAATAGAATCTGAAGAAAAAACAAAATTCAGTTTTCACATATTTGCAAAAGTATTTTACCAATTAGCAAAATATTGGATTTCTTCCAATTTATTGTTCATCCAAGATACTTGCCATATTGCTTTATCATGGACTAAGATAAAGATCTTTGACCATCATTCAAAAGTTCCAAGCTGTCACCAGTATATAATAAATTCTGCACAATCCTGCCATCTAAATATCATTGGGTTGTCTTATTCAATATACCAAAAATTCCTTCAGCAAATTAAATATTTAAAAAGAGATGGTAGACCCTTGATGAGCTTCATGTCACATCTTAATTTCAGGGGAAATAATCCTATTGATAATTACCTTAGTGGAAGACGTAGAATAATACATTTATACTCAAGAAATAAAATGAGATGGAAATACATTTTTCGTAATAACTTGTTCCAAATGCTTTATTTGCATCATTTTGAAAAGTTTTTTCTGCATCTAATAAAGACATTATGGCTATTTCATTATCGTCAGAGTATAATGATATCTGAAAGTAATCTAATGTTATCAGGGACCTGACTTCCTTTCATAAAACCAGAGTATGCAGGATAGATTACTAATGATAATAGCCTCTATAATCTTTGTGGCAAAAGAGTAGTGAAAATCTTGTCCTTTAAATTAACAAGTATAATAACTTGCACAGTTTGTGAGGTCCCATTGTATAAGCTGCAATGAAGATAGTATTTATCTTTTCAAAGCGTTAATTATATATTTGTAATAATATTACAATCAGGTTTCCCTTCTGTTTTTTTAGAACATTCAAAAAGGATATGATCTGACTCGTGGATCTCTCCAGTTTTTCACGCTTCATAACAAATACATGCCATAAATTTAGAGAGGTAACTAAATCCTTTGGACAACAAAATCTTTAGAAGACTTATTTCATTTTGAAAAACATCCACCTATTCCAAATGTACAACATGAGTTAAAGTCCATAAAATGGAAAATAATTATAATTCCTATTCATTGTCCACATAAATTCTCTTTTTACATGTGTTACATTTCCTTGTTGCAATTATTTTAACCGTGAAGCCAACAATTTGCCAATTTTCCTCCTACTACCAGTATTTCTTAATACACTTTAATTAAATAATTTAAATAAATTTAAATGATATAATAGGTTGAGTTCCCAATTTAACAAATTTAACAGCATTTTATGAGTCCAAAGTATAATTTCTAGTATAAATATTCAAAGCTTCCTTTATGTTCTTCGTTAAATTTTCTTAATAAAGACTTATAGGCTATAATCTTACATCAAAGGGATGATTTCAACAGCTGACAGCTGCTCCTCACATTATTATTTGTTTATTTTTTTAAAATGTGATTTTAAAAAAAATCAAATACATATTTACAAAACACACTAACAAAAACCATATTAACATATAATTTCCTATTAATTTGATTTTTTTAGTAAAAGCCAGTGACATTATTTAAATGATAATCAAAAAAAGTAATTGGACCAATGTGGCACTTCTCAACTAAGCTAATTATAGATCAAGATATTAGAAAATAGTTTATACAAAGAGCTTGTGCCATATGGAGGGCATTCTGTTTCTGAGGACTCAGTTAAAATCCTCAACTACCTCTAAACAAAAACTATTTACAAAACAATGTCTAATGTGTTCATTTTTCTCTAGCTGGATCTTTGCAATATAAGCAAGCTGCCCCCATCATTACCCATCAAAAATATGTTTTATGGTATCTATCAGTGTCCAAAACTTTTTTTCTGAACTACAGTATAAGATTTAGAGATTCCCTAGTTAATATTGCCATCCCTGTGGCCATTTTCCAATTATACAAATCTGATCCATCCACTTTATAGCCAAAACATGCTTTCATCAAGAAGAATGTCTTTCAGAAAAACACATCTTCAGGATTTCACAACTGCAATTTGTAAAATACCTTTCTCCTCTAAGATACATCTGTCAATCAATTAACCAACCACAATACAACACTATAATTTAAAAGTTATAAATTAAAATGTGTAATTCGGTAGATGAAAACTCATTATTCTCAAATGCTTATAACATATTTGACATTGGGTTCAAAGCAATTGCTTTTGGGGTAACCATAGAGTCCCTTGGGAGTTGGGGGGCATACAAATTTAATAAATAATAATAATAATTGACTCTTCTTTCCAAGTTATGTTTTCTTCCCCCAAATTTTAAATTGTCATTTCAGTACAGTTAAATTTCTATATCTTTTAACTTGTTTTGCAAAGCATCATGTTTTGTTATTAATGCAATGTAGGAAAAGAATAGGCAAAGCTGGGGTGATGGTGGAGTTAAATGCATCATTACTTAAGAGTCCTTGCAATCCCCCAAGTCCAACCCCTCCTGAATTCTGTTGACCCTTATCGGTTCAACTTAGTGTGAGCAGATTCTTGTGTATGGGCTTGAATAAATCTTCTATGCTGAAGCCTTACAAATGGTCCTAATTCTTTATGCCTGACATGCAACCACCTTTGAAACATAAATAAGAGCGTTCTTCTGATAGACTACATGACTAAAAACTCAATACTGAAAGTTTTCTTGCCTATAAGAAAGATTCTTAAATGAGTCTTTATACGCTCAAAAGAAGTTTGTTTCTTTTGCTCACTGGATGACTTTCCCCCAAAAATGCCAAGAACAGTTGAAAACACTTCAATTAACATTTCTGCTTACAAGTTGGTTTTATAAGCAATCCAAAATATTGTTTTCAACAGAGGAAACAGAAACAAACATCACCATCTTCCCAGAAGACCAATGCAGATTGATTACAAAGCTATGGAAATGAGTTTACTTATTTGTATTCTTGATCCATACAATGTAATATATTCTTAGTCCCCAAAACAAAATTTATATTCCAAAATTACATTTACTCTCTGGTGACAAAGGAGCTCAAAAGCACAATGTGCACTGAATGAAATCTTTGGAGTCAAACTGTTAAAATAGCAGTAATGGATGTGTTGAACCTTGATTAAGTTTCAAAGAGTTGTTATTCAAACTTACTGGTCCAGCCAGTAAGCACACATCCCTACACCAAGTTCTGTTTAAGAGTAAACTTGAATTTCCTAGTCGTACCACAAATAATTACAACGATCTAACACAAATTGATTTTACAGAAGATAACGTTGAAAAGGCATTACGCAACCTAAAACCATCTCTATCTATTGGACCTGATGGACTATGTGCATATTTCTTAAAAAAGCTTTCCACAGCCTTAGCTGAACCTCTTAGCATAATCTTCGATAAATCTTTCAGGACTAGCTCCTTACCCAACTTATGGTCACTAGCCACAGTCATCCCTATCTTCAAAAAAGGAGATCCCAGCAACGTCAAAAATTACAGACCAATCTCATTATGTTGCGTCACCTGCAAAGTCATGGAATCAATCATAAACCAATCCATTACCCTCCACCTACAAACTAACAACCTACTTTCTAACAAACAATTTGTTTTCAGGTA
>QLTV01004085.1:4221220-4257837 GCA_003457575.1 Thermophis baileyi
AAAAAACTTTAACCTTAGACTGTCTACTGTCGACCTCACCCCATTCCTAAGAGGTCAGTAAGGGGCGTGCATAAGCGCACCAGCGTGCCTACCGTCCCTGTCCTACTGTCCTATTGTCCTCATCTATCTGTATTCACCTTGATTATGTTTATGTTTATACCTATACCTGCTATCTTGTACATGTTTGACAAACAAATAAATAAATAAAATAAATAAATAAAAATAAAAATAAAATAAATTACAGCGTCCTGTTCTCTGCCATACACAATTATGGCAATACTTGCATTCTAAAAGGAGTGGTGTGGCGGCCTAGAGGTGGAGCTCTTGCCTCACAATCAGGAGGCTGTGAGTTCGATCCTAGGTAGAGGCAGATATTTCTCTCTCTGGGCACAGTGAGAATATATCTGCTGAACAAATCTCCACATTGGCGTCAGGAAGGGCATCCAGCCAGTAAACACTCTGCTAGCTCCATTCAGTTGTCGAGACTCCACCCCGCAAGGGATTATGGGGTTGTTCAATGAAGATGATGATGAATACTTGTATTCTATAAAAACAACCATGGCTATGATTATCATTAAGCACATGCAAGAAAAGTTATTCTTCCTTCTGATCAGGAGAACCTGTCGGTCAAAGTTCCACTTTTCTACCCAGTTAATTGCCAGAACTTTATCAGAAAAGGAAATGCAGAAATATGTTCCATAGATGCACATTGAGAGAAAGGATTTATAATCTTTGGCTGGAGATAAATGTAGCTTAGCTCAATATTTTGACACATAAAACCCCGCATAAAACTACTGTAAATGCTTAAACAAGAAATGAAGGCTGGAAGGAAACTGAAAGGAAGAACATGTGGAAGATGAATCCTAGTTAGAACCAGAATATATTTAGGATATGGGAGTTCACCACTAAAATATGTGGGCATTGTGTTCTTTAACTGTCAGATCTGTCAGCTGCTTACCATAAAGAGCAAAAGAAAGCAAGATGTTTAGAGATCCCTAAACCTACTTGAAAGTAACGGAGAAAATGCACATAAATAAACCCACAAGAACCAAAAGCCAAAACCAAGATATGTATACAAAGAAGAGCATTAAATAATAACAACAAAATGTACAAACGAATTGAAGCACTTAGTGGGAAATATCCCCCTCCCCCCATGGGCATCTATATATTTCTTTTTTTAAAAAAAACCAGTTTATTTATACATTTTCACTTTACATACATAAGTGCTTAGTGAACAGCGTATTGTCTGGATCATTTTGCTTATATAATAATACTTTTCCCACTCCTAATTTCTACCTCTATTATCCAACCATTTGTAAAACAAGTCCCATGTTCGAAAATACTCTATATCAGTGGTTCTCAACCTTCCTAATGCCGTGACCCCCGCCACCGCGACCCCCTCCCCGCCCCCTCCCCGCACGCGATGAGGTGACAAAGGGGGCGTGGCACCAAGATGGCAGGCTAACGTGCACTTAGGCGACCCCTGTGAAAGGGTCGTTCGACCCCCAAAGGGGTCGCGACCCACAGGTTGAGAACCGCTGCTCTAGATCTTCTTTTTTCTTTTATCTTTAATGTCAATCTGTCCATTTCTGTACAATCTAAAAAAAATTTAATTACATTTTAATTCTGTAGGTGTTTCGTCATTTTTCCAGTACTGTGCAAATACGATTCTACTTAGTGGGAAATATTAATAGGGAGAGGAGCCAAATATAAGGGAAAGTTGCAGAGAAGTATCAACTTGATCTACCACAAAGTCACCAGGAGATTTGGCAGGTACAGATTCATAAGAATCAGTGATGGGATTCAAATTTTTTTACTACCGGTTCGGTGGGTGTGGCTTGGTGGGCGTGGTGTGGTTTGGTGGGCGTGGCTTGGTGGGCATGGCTTGGTGGGCATGGCAGGGGAAGGATACTGCAAAATCTCCATTCCCACAGCTGGGACTCGGGAGGCAGAGAATAGATGGGGGCGGGGCCAGTCAGAGGTGGTATTTACCGGTTCTCCGAACTACTCAAAATTTCTGCTACCGGTTCTCCAGAACTGGTCAGAACCTGCTGAAACCCACCTCTGATAAGAATAGTCAAAGCTGAAGCAAACAAACAACTATAGTCACATTCACCAGAAAATACAGTAAATCAGGCCTCTAAGGCCAATGGTTTCCATCTGTTGTACAAGATAATCAGGAATCAAAATCTACAGGGAAGAAGGAAAAGAAATGTTATAATCAAAGTCGTAATCTTATGCAGCTGCTGCTTTTAATTGATCATTTTATTGTTTATATTTCTACAGATTTGGATTATTACTTTGCATTTAGATTTATTGTGTTTTTTTATTGTCTTGAAAAAATCTTTAAAAATGTCTAAGAAAAGCTTCAGGTACCTTTAAAGCTCATTACCAAAGGAATTAATATTTTTTTTGTTATCCATCTGCTTGGAAGGCAGACATTTCCTCAAGGCATCACTGATTTCCATCAAGTCTGAACCATAATTTGAACTTTAGAAAATATCATTTTTTCCCTTTCTCAGAATCAGCTTTGGAATATCTGGATTCAAGTGTGAAATTCCTACCTAAATGGAATTACAGATATTCTTTGACTTACAACCATTGGGATCACAATTTCTATCATAAGTTGGTATGGTCATGACATTACCAAACATGAGTTTCGAACCATTTTCACCACAGTCTTTAAGCAAATGATGTGGCCATTAAGCAAATCTTTCCCAATTGGCATTGACTTATCAGAAACCATCTGGAAGATTGTATATCACCAGGGAAGGGGGGTTGAAATAGTCATAACTTTGAGGACAGGTGGTAGGTACCTTTTCCAAGGCCATCATAACTTTGAACTGTCATTAAATCAACGATGAGAAGTCAAGAGCTGCCTTTATAGCCATAAAGCATAATCCTATAAATTCACTTCAGCACTTCATTCTGTGCTAAAATACTTTCAACATCCTTTGGTGCAAAATTTTACAAAAATTAAGATGCCAGTATGAAATAGATATGAAGATGCAAATTTTCACATTATAAACAAGCATGCCACAGACAGAAAAGTTTCCTTTCCCTCCCCCAGTTCATTTCCCATCTTTCCAAAATAAATTGTGCTGCAAATCCCTAAAATATTGCAGTAGGAAGAAACATTCGAAAATATTGCCAAAATATACTACATTGGAACATGTGGTATTTATGAGCCAAGACATTTGGTAGTAATTAAATTTTAAAACCTTGTTTTTCTCCGCTGAAATTAATGTCACCAAATTCAAGCACTGACATACTCATTCCCTCCCCCAAAGCTGGAAACCATGGTCCTCACCACATATTGTAAAAAAAAAAAAAAAAATGCCACGTATATTTTTATGGGCATCTTTATATTTAAGAATTTATACAGTGGTGTCCACACACACACAAGATGTGATTACCATTTTACATATATTGCTTATTTTATAGAAATTTCTGTAAGGCTGAGTACCCTAGTTTGTGCTGACTGAGCTAAGCAGAATAGATTACTTCAAGTAATGGATTACTTCAAGCAGATCCTTAAATCAAAGCAAAGGATCTGTTTTCCAGAAAAGTGGTAGGGAACTGATTTGGTTGTTAAAAAAAAAAAAAAAAGGAGCTATTGGTGGACATCTTGGAAATCAAAAAGGGCCTCAAGCAGGGGTGAAATCCAGCATGTTCTGACAGGTTCTGGAGAACCGGTAGCGGAAATTTTGAGCAGTTTGAAGAACTGGTAGCGGAAATTTTGAGTCGTTCGGAGGACCGGTAGCCGAAATTTTGAGTAGTCCGGAGAACCGGCAAATACCACCTCTGGCTGGCCCCAGAGTGGGGTGGGAATGGAGATTTTGCAATATCCTTCCCCCAGGAGTGGGGTGGGAATGGAGAGTTTGCAGTATCCTTCCCCTGCCACGCCCACCAAGCCACGCCCACCAAGCCACACCATGCCCACAAAGCCATGCCCACAGAACTGGTAGTAAAAAAAATTGGATTTCACCACTGGCCTCAAGTGTCTTCCAAAAGCTGGCAGCTTGCATGTACTGGCCAACTAGAGTCTTGTGAGGCATTATAAATGGAAAACAATCAAAATATGAATGATTGACAAGTTAATCACTGTGGTCCTGCCTTTCTGCACAAGTAGATAATTAAGGCAACGAGATCATTAAGATATTAGAGCATTTGCCGTTACAGTATTCTCTTTGGAAGCCTTTCTTGCAATAGTATATATGATTGGTGAAACTACTTTAGGCATATACTTTTTGAAATGAAGAAGGTGCATTACCTTAGCTGTACAAATCTACCAGTGTTACCTTTTATCATGCATGTTGATGGTGATAAAAACTGAATGGAAAATACAATGGAAGAGATGATGTACAGTAGAATTTAGGAGCAGAATTAAAGAAAGGCAGTGACTTTGACGACTAAATAAAAGCAGCAGGTAGGTTGAAGGGCCTGATAGTACCCAGGTACCCCAAATATTCTTGCTCCCATAAAACATCCAGTTCTCTGGTTTCAGAAAGGAGGGAAGGTAAGAGAATGCAGCAGAAGAATTAGTATCATTGATAGCCATTGTGTAAAATTGTGTTGATCATTCATCAATTCCACAGGATTTGGGCTGGTCTTTGCACTGGATCTTGAAGAGTCCGGTACCGGGCCAATTCCTGTGAAATAATAATTTAAAGAAAAACCAGAAAGGAAGAACATGAAGAAATGTCAGCAAATTGATTGACATATTTTGTACTACTTCAAAAAGGCTACTGTTAAACATACAAAATTAATGAAGTTAAGCATCCAACAGCAAGCTTCAGATGAATATTTCCATAATGTGTGAATAGCAAGTTTCTATTTGAAATTTTGCCCCACTTTTATTCTCTTTCTCAACTCTCCTGTGTTCTGCGTTGAAAAATATAAATGTATATTGAGTTTTAAATCTAGTGAGGTTGATATTATAAAGTGAAATTAAATAAAACACTTCTATCCAAATGAGGAACGTGAGATTAATAGGACTCTCTAATGACATGGCTTTTTACTTCAAAACATGAGCGCCTAACAGATATTCGATTCAATCCAGTATTAAAACTACAAAACACGGTTCTTTCATTTCCAAATGAAATGCATTTAAGTGGAGGTTATTATTCAAACAAATGGTATTAAATATAGATTATTTTTCAATTAAGATATTTCTCCTGTGAGATATACATACATACATACATACATACATACATACATACATACATACATACATACATACATCTCTCTCTCTCTCTCTCTCTCTCTCTCTCTCTCTCTCTCTCTGTGTGTGTGTGTGTGCACACATATACATATATATATATATATATATATACATATACAGATAGAGATAGAGATAGAGATAGAGATAGAGATAGAGATAGAGATATATAGATATATAGATATATAGATATATGGCTGGGAGACAAATTGTAATTATTTCTCCAAAGTCCTTTTAAGCAAGTACCTGGCAGCGTAGCAGAAAATCCTAGTGAGATTATCAACTTTCATATGTCTTGATTGCAGTATTCATACAATATATCTTGAGGGGGTAATGGTGATTGTCCAGCTTTTGCATAGATTATGCAATTAGAAATGGGGGGTAAGGCTAGAAATAAGCTGATATCAAGATAGGATTATCCCAGAGACAGGCACATATTGATTCTCTCACTCAAATATGAAATTGGATAACTTTGGGAAGGGGCTGAGAGTCAATTGGCCCATATTTATTTATTACTAATTTTATTTGTTCTTTATTTTATTTATTACCCATCTCAAAGCAACCCTTGAGAGTCCTACTAGGGGATTTACTCTAGAACGGGGGTGTCAAACTCATGTCGTCATGGCAGCGGTATCAGGACTTTTTCCCCCTTTGCTAAACCGGGCGTGGGCGTGGCCAGCACGTGGCGCATCCGGCCCACGGGCCATGAGTTTGACAGCCCTGCTCTAGAAAGTGGAAAATGCCTATAAAAAGAAGTTAGCAAGAACTGGTGCAAATCTAAAATAGAATCATTTTTAATGTTAGTTTGATTGAAAGTTAATGAAGTTCAGCTAGTATAACTATCTCCGCAGTCTTTAATCATTCCTCCTTTGGTCATATTGCAAATTATAACTTAACAGCAACTTTTAGAGTGCCTGTTCTAAAATGGTCTGAAGTACAAGGAAATCTTAAGAAATAGACTTCTTGCATAGTTGGCATTTAATAGCCTGCAACTATTATTTAATCCTAGTTTTAGAAAAACCTAAACATGAGTGTATATTGTATAGCATGTATTGATGGTATCGTGAATGGAATATAATCAATTAGAACAATATAGTAATGCTAAACACTCAAAACATAACCATGTAATTATTATAGTTCATCACAGAGTTCAGACTGGATTTGGCATTTTTATCTACCTATCAAGTCCTTCCCGAGGATCTGGGATAGAGAGAGGTTGTTGCTTGATGATGTTACAAGTATTGTTGTAGGGTGAAAGCTGTTCCAGGTAAAGCTGCCCTTTGCAGTTGACTGTTGGTGATTTTGTCAATGCCAGTGGTGTTCATGTGATGCTCCAAGATGATTAGGGATTGCACCCAAGGCACCTGTCACTCTTGGTACTATCTTTGCTTTCTTTTTTCCACAGTCGTTCTATTTCTGTTTGCTGCCCTTTGTATTTTGTGATTTTCTCCAGTTCTTTCTGCCGAGTCCAGGTATCGACTCCCATTATCCAGACTTTTTTTGTCTATCTTATTGGCAATTCTTAAGTCTGTGATATTATGTGGGAGATGCTTGTCTGTTTTAATTCAGAGTTTGACTGGCAACAATTTATTAAAGGTTTTTGCCACCTGACTCTCGGCAGTTTATAATTGTTTATAATTGTTAAATTGTAGAGCAGGAATGAGGAAGCTTTGCAACCTGAAAGCTACATTTTGTCTTGCTGTCATTGCAGGAACATCACTCATGATAACATGACATCACTGACATGAACTGGGCTGAAATTTGAGAAAGCTTAAAGCTCAAACCCTAAATCAGGGCTGTCAAACTCGCGGCCCGCGGGCGGGATGCGTCACGTGCTGGCCACACCCACGCCTTCTTTAGTGAAGGGGGGGAAAGTCCCGATACGTCACGTGACGCTGCCATGACGACGCGAGTTTGACACCCCTGCCCTAAATCAAAATGCTACCATGGCCCAATTTTTGGAGGAAGGCAAAAGATGAGGATATCTTCAAACACTGCAAAGTTTATTGCATTCATTTTGCTCTCCAAGCACCCTAGTCTTGTTCTCTATATGAAAAAAAAAATTTAAAAAATGTGCCCCAACTGACATAACGGTACTACAGGTGGTTTAATAGTAATAAAGAAATGCCACTTGTAGTGACTCCAATTAATGCTAAAATGAAACATTTGCGTGCAATAGTACCATTATTATTTAACAGCTGCTTGATAATGAGTGTCCTTGTCTTATTTAATGCCTGCAATTTACATAAAGCTAATAGGAATTTACTTTATACTGAACAGAATCAAATCATTGTCCCATCTTGCTTAGTATTCACTCTGCTGCTAGTCAGCAAGCTATCCAAGGTTTCAAACAGCTGCTGGATACCAGGGATTTAACCTGTGATCTTCTACAGGAAAAGTAGATGACGTTCAATAAAATCCTGCCCTCCTTTTGCTGTATTTCTTTAAGAGGTAGCCACAAATCTCAGTACATTATAGCTTTGGCAACTAAAAACTGAAGAGTTAACTGTAATTGAAAAAATACTGCAAATAGATTGCAGTTTTATCTACCAGCCTGGTTCCAACCTGGATTCCTTTAGATCTCTTTCTAGTTAACTACAGGCAGTCCTTGACTTACAACAGTTCATTCGAAGTCACAATGGCACTGAAAAAAGTGACTTACAACCTTTTTTCACACTTACAACCGTTGCAGCATCCCCATGGTCATGTGATCAAAATTCTGCCATTTGGCAAATGACTCATATTTATGACGGTTGCAATGTCCCGGAATCATGTGTGATCCCCTTTTGCGAACTTCTGACAAGCAAAGTCAATGGAGAAGCCAGATTCACTTAACAACTGTGTTACTAATTTAATAACTGCAGCGATTCATTTAACAACTGTGGCAAGAAATGTTGTAAAATGGGGCAAAACTCACTTAACAAATGTCTCACTTAACAACAGAAATTTGGGATTCAATTGTGGACGTAAATTGAGGACTACCTGTATGGGATAGGAATTCAGGGAGTTAAAATCCAATGTAATCTGGAGGACTTAAAATACAGAAAAATTCCTGTAAATTTTCCTGGGATTAAGTCCTATTGTTTCTATAGGACTCCTTTCTGAAGAGAAAATATAAATAACTCCATTAATTTAAATAGGAAAAAAAAAACCTCTGAAAACTGGAGTTTTGTTTTAGCTTGGAACGTCCATGTTCCTTCGTTTCTTTCTTTAAAAAAGTTTTTGAGGAGGATTATATGACCGGATCATTTTTATTTTTCTTTACAATTTGCACTGTTCTCAGTCCTTTTATCATTAAATATAAGAAGTGAATCAGTGAAAAGATAATTAGGAAAGTTTTTTCCCCACTCTTGCATCAGCATCCAACTAACCCTTTCTGTTAGGATATTTGCTTTCACTGTGAAATAGAACTGTGTGTTTAAAATGAAGGAGGCCTCTACTGATTAAGCTGACAACAAATGAACTGCTTTGCCAAACCTATATACAGCTTCTATTCATTTTCCTCTATTTAGTGTAGGCTCAGAAGAGTGCTACTGGATAAAGAAAACTCTATTTTGTGCACAGGAACTAGTTTTACACAAGCCACTTTCCCTCTTCCCATTTTCTGATGTTATAATTGGTCAAACTATTTTTAGAGGCCACATACTAAACCGAATAGGGAAAAAAAATTCTGATGCAGAATAATGGAAAGTAATCCTTAGAGCAGGGGTGTCAAACTCAAGGCCCACGGGCCAGATCTGGCCCATGATGTGGTCGGATCCGACCCACACGGCCATCCTGGGAACGGTAAGGGCCCAGCCTGCGTCACTTCAGCCCGGCCCGGCCCGGCCCAGCCCGGCCCATTCTATCACGGCAGGTGTGCACGTGCACAGGAGTCAGTAGGTGCGCACACGCGCACAGGCCCAGCCCACATCATCCTGACAGGAACGCGTGCGCACAAGAGGCCGGGATGGGGTGGTCGGGCCTGTGTGTGCGCCCACCACCTCCTATGTGCATGTGCGCCTGCCGGAATGGCGTGGGACAGGCCTGTGCGCGCGTGCCCGCTGATTCCTGTGCGCATGCGCACCGGCCATGATAGAATGGGCCAGACCAAAGTGACGCGGGCTGGCCCCTTACCGTTCATCTGTCCATCCATCCCGTCCCCCCACCGGTCCACGGAGGACAACTACAATGCTGATCCGGCTCTCGAAGAAATCGAGTTTCACACCTCTGCTTTAGAGTCACCTTTTCCAATCTGAATTCTTCTCAGATATGTGGATTCAACTCCTAGTATTCCCTAGCCTGCAGGACAAAAATCACAAACTGGAAGATATCCAAAATGGTGAAGGCTGATAATGTCAATATTACTGTTTGCTTGAGGGCTTTAATGGCATGAATGAAGGGTGTGATATATAATTAGCACATCTGGAAAATACATTACAGAGAGGTTTAAAATCAGTGAGTGATATGATACACCATTAGCACTAGGTAAATTGAAGTGGAAGCTATTATAAGTCTAGTTTTCAATTAATGGAAGTTGATTGGGATTGAATATGAGAAGCTGCTTTATAATATTCACACATATCTGTCTCTCGGGCCTGGGATTATTGATAAATCTAGCCCATTATAGTCCCAAAAAATACTGGTTCTCCAAGGTCTTAAAATTGATTTTCACTTCTCCATAGTACAGACTATTGTTTACTGATGCCAGAGATAGAATCTAGAATTTCACAGCGAAGGTGGTGATATTGATATATTCTTCTATGGCAGAACTCAGCATTGCTAAAATACTTTTCCAGCCATGCACTGAATATTATTATTTTGCACTGAAAATCCTTATAAAGACATAATGTTTCTCAGCATTTTGAGAATCTGCAATGCAGTGACATACAAAAAAAAAGTTAACTGGAGAAGTAACGGGAAATATAAGTCACACAAACTTACCCATTAGTTTCAAAAACTTGCCATTTGTTTCAGTGAAAGATTATAAAAGAATACCTGGTTATCTGTTTTTTTTAATAAGCAAATGAATTAAACTTTTGGCATAAATATTAAAAGCCCCTGTTATTTGTCTAGCTAGTGTTACAGTGTCAATCTTTTTGAATATCAGTATTTCTTTAATTAAGAATCTACAATCAGTCAAGCCACCCCGAAGGAGTTATAAAAGTAAATTCATGTACAAAATCAAATCAAATGATGGTGATGGTTTGATTAAACATCAGTAAAACCAACAGTTAATAAAAACAGAAATTAAAAATACATCCAACGCTAAGACATTTTTATAAATGGTTTCTGTGTTCTTGGGCTAATATTTAAATGATGCTTGCGCTGTTGGAAGAGTTGTGTGGAAAGAAAAGAAGCTGTGTGTAATTTGGGCAATATACAGTACATTCTGTTGTAATAGACATGCCTTGAATGTAATTGCCTAAAGTTTCACTCTAAGTATTTTCCATTAAGAATTTGGGGGGGGGGAGAAATCCTATTTGTGTCCAGAATTCTTAACTGTGCTTGGAATGGACAGTGTTCCCTTTGATGGAAAATACTTTGAACTGATACAAAGCAATTTTCTACAATTCTTATGTTAGATTGTTAAACAATACAATACGATTTCATTTCATTTACTTATATACAGGTAGTCCTCGACTTACGACCACAATGGAGCCCAACATTTATGTTGCTAAGTGACAAATTTGTTAAGTGAGTTTTGCCCCATTTTACGACCTTTCTTGCCACATTTGTTAAGTGAATCATTGCAGTTGTTAAATTAGTAACACCGTTGTTAAGTGAATTTGGCTTTCCCATTGACTTTGCTTGTCAGAAGGTCGCCAAAGGGGGGATCGCATGACCCTGGCATATTGCAGCCGTTGTAAATATGAATCAGTTGTCAAGCATCCGAATGTAAATCACATAACCATGGGGATGCTGCAACGGTCATAAGTGTGAAAAATGGTCGTAAGTCCCTTTTTTTCAGTGCCATCGTAACTTTGAACGGTCATTAAACAAATTGTTGTAAGTTGAGGACTACCTGTACTGCTTTGGTTATTTTTATAGATAACTCAAGGAAACAAACATACCTAATACTCTTTCCTCCTCCTGTTTTCCCCTGTAGGTGAGTTGGGCTGAGAGAGAGGGACTGATGCAAGTTTACCCAGTCAGTTTTTATGCCTAAGGCTGGACTAGAACTCACAGACTCCTGATAATTGGCCCAAAGTCACCCAGTAGTATTTCGTGGCTAAGTCAGAACTAGAACTCACATTCTCCTGGTTTCTAGCCAGGCCCACTAGACCAAATTGGTTTATCTGTAATTTAAATTGTGGTTTATACAGCACATACACACAAACAAAGAGAGCCGTACAATCTTTCTTTAGAATTCCAGAGCTCAGATTAGAGAAAGGGACATTAATGAAACTAACTTGCGAAACTAATTGAGGCTGACCAGATTGCAATTCCTGTCCACACCCTAGATCAGGGGTGTCAAACTCAAGGCCCGCGGACCGGATCCAGCCCACAGGGTGCTTAGATCTGGCCTGCGTGGCCGACCTGGAAAAAGTGAATGACTGGCCCGCGGCCCTCCCGAGCTCTGTTTTCACTGGCAGAGGGTTGCAGGAAGTCGTTGCAGTTGAAAATGGAGCTTGGGAGCCTGTTTTTGCTAGCAGAACACTTGGGCCACCACAGGACTCAGTGATGGGATTCAAATAATTTAACAACTGGTTCTCTGCCCTAATGACCGGATGGGTGGGCGTGGCTGGGTGGGCATGGCTGGGTGAGCGTGGCCAAGGGGCGTGACAGCACTCAGCCTTCTGCAGCACTCTGCCAGTCAAAACTGGGCGCAGGGGTTAATTACAAAATGTGGGCTTTGCTTTGTGACATCCAGATCCAGTGAGCAAGGGGTGTGAACTGCACAGAAAATACACTTTTGTTTAGTTATGAAGAAATATCCCAGGCTCCCAGTCATGCCTCTGAAGCCTCCCCACCCTGAATGGCAACCCCAGTGGGCGGGGCGGGGCCAGCCAGTGGTGGGAACAACCGGTTCGCCGAACTACGCAAAAAATTCGGCCGAACCGGCGCGAACCGGCTGAACCACTGCCACAGGTGCCCCCGATACGAGTGACATCAAGCTGGCCACACCCACCCTGGCCCCCCAAGGTCAAACACAACCCTGAGGCCGCCCTCAATGAAATCGAGTTTGACACTAGATTGTTTTTTCGGAAAAAAAGAAGAAAAATATCACTTCCAAACTGGAAAAAAACTTCAAATGATTCTAGTTTGCCTCAGCTGAGAAGTGGAGATAACCTCAAGATGACATACTTTTAAAAAATATTGCATTGTAAGCCGTCCTCATGGCATGACAAGCAGGACGTGAGAACAAGCCATTTATAAACTATTTCAACAACTTTGGAAGATTTTAGATATTAAATTAGGAAATGAAAATTGGAGAATGCAGGCTAATCAATGTTTTCTTTTTTTCTTCTGTATTGTTCTAAACCACTTAGCACCCTGCTGGCTTTTCAGGTGGTGAATTTACCAGTTGTGCTTTATTTCAGCGCACCTGAAGCTTCTTTGCTAGGTGTTATTTGGATGAATGAGACCGTTGTTTTCCTGGCTCGGTAGATATTTGCCAGAAGGAAGTTGATCAATGGAAATAGATTCAGGTTGTAAAAAAAATACAGTGGATGGTTTAGGTGCATCCCAAAATCAATAAATAAGAACAGGTCTTAACAAACTAAAATGAAGAACTATTACCTAGTCTAGCTAAATTACATTCTGTTGGATCATTTGCTGCATTGAATGCTGGTGGGCATGAAACCAAGGCACTGTACAAATTAAGCAGCTGACATGCTGACAGATGGGATACATACTATGGGGCTGATTTTAACTGGTAAATTAAACTGGTGCTAGTAAATTAGATCCACAGTTACATAAACTGTCAGGGCTACAAAAGCTGTTTAAAATCGTATGAGTATAGAAAGGGGGCAAGCAGTTTTCCTTTTTATCTCCTTTCTATAAAATTATCAGTGTTGATTACATTAAGCCACAAACTGCTGCAGAGTGAAATATTTCTGTTTATGGCTTTGACCTCTTGTGCTCAAGGTTTTTTTTTTCCCCAAAAAGCAACAGGAATTTTTGGGGTTTCGCTTCTCATCCAAGAAGCTTCTTTCCTTACTCCTTTCTCCTAGGATTCCTCCTATGAAAAAATAAATTGATCAATTAATCTCTATTAGTCTGCAGTAGCTTATTATGGACTGGCCCACTCTTAACTTTGGTAATGTTGTAATTCTTCAAACACCGGTATTCTACTGAGTACCATGTTGCTCATTTCTCTCTTGTGCCTGGATTTTGTCGTTTTAGCTTTTGCTGCGATTATTCTTAAACGAAGGACATACATATTTCCAATTTGAGCAATTGCGTGTATTCCTTTACAAATCGTCATAGCCTTTCCTTTGATTTTCTCTTTCAGCCGGGTTGCCCAAGCCTAACTTGAGTGTTTCTTCCCATCACGAACATCCAGCTTTGATTTTGATAATGTAGTTTCACTTGAGATGAACTTGGCTCATTTGACTTACTTTGGTTCTTTCTTTTGCTATGAATATTTTTCACCATGGGTCTTTTGCCAAAGATATTCTTGAACGAATAAAAATCCCCATCTGCAGTCAGCGTGTGTCAGTGACTCAACTCAGCACTTTTCAAAATAAACAGCTACTAATGAAGCTAAGGAACAATATGAGAGAAAGGGTACCAAACATGCAGCTTTGGGGGATCCCTGAACCAACAGCTTTGAAGATAAAAAAGAAGAAGCTTTGGTGGCTTCTCTAAATTTACTTCCAAATGTCTTTATCTGATTACTTAAACGAAACTGAAATGAATGTACGAAAAGATTTCCACTGTGCCTATTTGCACAGACACTGGGGAAATAATAATTGGAGGTTTGAAGCCTATGGAGATGCTAGACCCAGATAAAAGAAAAGAACAAAGCTCATTTTTTTTTTACTGAGAAAACACAGCTTTGTTATATGCCCAGTGAATAGGAAAACAACCTTCCCCGCATTATCCTGCCTTTTAACCTGCCTGCCAAGCCCATCATGCTACACACGTTTTCAGTTCATATATTAGAATTAACATCTCATCTCTGGCATGATCTTAAGCACATATGCAAAAAGAATTCCTCAGTTCCCCTCTTTTTGAGAGAGATAAAATATTTAGGCTCTTTTGGAAAACATGACCAAATTTTGGAAGATGCGTTATGCTAAGGCAGTGTTGGCAAAACCTATCGACACCGAGTGCTGAAACGGGAGAGCGCGCGCGCGGGGGAGCACCGGAAACCAGAGGAGCAGCTCCCTGGCACGCATGTGCGCACCAGGAAGCTAAGCTTCCAGTTTCCGGCGTGCATGCATGTGTAAAGACCAGCTGGCGGGTGCACATGTGTGTGCTGGAAACCGGAAGCTCAGCTTCCCATTGTGTGCATGCACGCCAGGGAGCTGCTCTTCTGGTTTCCAGTGCTCCCGTGCACGCGAAGACCAGCTGGCCGGCACGCCTGTGTGCGCCGGAACCTGGAAGAGCAACGGGTGACGGCTGGCGTGCCTGCAGAGATGGCTCTACGTGCCACTTCCGGCACGCGTGCCATAGGTTCGCCATCACGGTGCTAAGGCATGGAGCAGACATAAAGAGCAAAGATTCTCTTTCTTATTAAATTTGGAATTTGTCAGAAGTATTTTTCAGGGAACAAACTGGCATTGAAGTAATACCTGTTCCAAGGTCTTCTGTTCTCTAGAGAAATAAAGAAAAGTTAACTAAGAACGGTGATAAGTACGTAATATCTTTTTATGTATTTGTTTCTAAATCTAATATTTTGTCTCTGGTGATTATTGGCTCTATACAAATTTAGTTTTTGTGTGTTTATGCAAATTGGCAACTATTTACATTACAGATGCTTCTACATCACAGCAAGCCAGAATCGTCTTGGGATATGCTCAGATTCTTATATTTTCCTGCATATATTTCTGCAGGATATTCTTCTAAATTGTGTATGATTTAAACAGACACTTCCTCCATCACTGATTATGCTCACATGCAGCTACTTAACATTAAAAAGGAGGGCTTTTGAAAACAATCTCTATTTTTTTCTTTCCCCTCATTATTCAAATAACATTCAATTAATCACAATATACTGTGGACTCTATTTTCCACAAGGGAGAGGATGATTTCCTCTGACAAAAAAGGAATTATTTCTTTTTTTTATTGTTTATCGCACTGTCAGTCAGATATTCAGCCTGGATTTGGCATTTTTATCCACCTATCAAGTTCTTCCCAAGGACCTGGGATAGGCAAATGATAATGTTTTGTGGTGTTAGAGGCGTGTTGTCGCATTATATATCTTCCGAGTAAAGCTGCCTTTTGCAATTGACTGATGGTGAATTTGTCAATGCTAATGGTGTTCAAGTGGTACTTCAGTTGTTTAGGATTGTGCCCAACCCCGCTGTTAATATTGGTACTACCTTTGCTTCTTTTGCCACTGTCGTTCGATTTCTATTTGTAGTTCTTTGTATTTTGTTGTTGTTGTTGTTGTTGTTGTTGTTGTTGTTGTTGTTGTTGTTGTTATTATTATTATTATTATTATTATTATTATTAATTAATTAATCATTGTTGTTGTTATTATTATTATTATTATTATTATTATTATTAATTAATTAAACATTAAACTCAGTTCACTGAACATTTAAAAATGTATCACAAATATCATTGACTGGCTCTGATGGTTGATACGGGTTGCTGCCAGCATCCTAGGTATCAACCAAGTATCTTCTTAAGATGTACGATGTTCCGAGTAGCACAGTTTTTTGCACTTCTGCTGGTGTTATTGCAAGAAGCTGCAATTTCTTGATGTATTTTGTAAAATTCTTGGACATGGTACCAAGTGCCCTGTTGACAATGGGTATCACTGTTACATGTTTTATCCATAATCGCGTAGTTTCGATGGCTAGGTCACGATCATGATTTTTTCCAATTCTTTTTCTTCGACTCTGGCATCTCCTGGTGCTGCTGCTGCTGCTGACTGTACTCTTCGGCCCTCGACAACCGTGATATCTGGCGCTGTTGCTGCTGCTGCTGCTGTTGTTGTTGTTGTTGTTATTATTATTCTTTTATTCATTAAACATGAAACTCAACTGAACATTTAAAAATGTATCACAAATATCATTGACTGGCTCTGATAGTTGATACGGGTAGCTGCCAGCATCCTAGGTATCGACCAAGTATCTTCTTTATTATTGTTGTTGTTGTTGTTGTTGTTGTTATCTTACATTATTTCCTATAACCTTTTTTATTTGTTGGGTAAGTGCATAGGTTGCAGGAGCCCTATTCCTCCCATATGTTGAAGTTCAAGAGATATCCTCCTGAAAGATAGAGCATGGTGGCAAGAATTGCCAAGATGCTACATCAAGATGTGGTATGGAAATATAAAAGATTAATGGAGAGAAGATTTGAGACTTCTAGGCTTTTAACCTCTATATTCTAGCCCATAAGGTAAAAGATTGGAAGTCTCAAGTCTTCTCTCCCTCAATCTTGTTGCTGGGTCTAAAAAATTATATGTGCAAGCCTTACTCACAGTAATGATGACAGCAGATGTCTTTATGTGTGGGCCAATCTGTGGTATGCCCATGGCATATGGAAGATTGTGACTTGAAATGTAAGAGAAGTAAATAGTAGAGAATGCATTAGTGAATGAATGAATGAATGAATGAATGAATGAATGAATGAATGAATGAAAGGGAAAAAATGTCTGGGAAACTAACAGAAAGGAGAAGGATGCAATAGTTCTAAATGAAGGTGGCTTGATCTTGTAAAGTTGAGGATACCTGCAGGGAAGTGAAAGTATAGATTTACTGTAATTATAAATGGAAAGAGCTAAAGGATGTGTCATAAAGCATGAACTGCTGGCATACAAATTGTTGTGGGGGTCATACAAAAGTAAGAGATCATAGGCTGATAACCATTTTGGGAAAAACTGTGCAATAGTTTGGATTTGTAGATGGAGTACCAGAAAAAAATCTTAAAATATGGAAGTGGTTCACACATAGTAACATAGTAACATCTAACATGTAACATCTTCATGTAACATGTGAATGAAGACTCTATTCTTGTTTGACAGTTAGTTGGAAAATGCTATTGTCTATTCTATGCCCATCTAGTCTAGCAGTACGTTCTCATAGTGACCAACCAACTGCACAGGGCAGCCCAGATGGCTTGCACTACAACTTATGGAAAAGGGCATTCATTTGAAAATAGAAGAATAGAATAGAATAGAATAGAATAGAATAGAATAGAATAGAATAGAATAGAATAGAATAGAATAGAATAGAATAGAATAGAATAGAATAGAATAGAATAGGGAATGGGAATGGGAATGGGAATGGGAATGGGAACAGAAACAGAATCTTGGAGGTCTTCTAGTCCAACCCCCTGCTCGGGAAGGAACCCCTATACCATTGATAAAGTGCCTTATGTACCGTATTTTTCGGACTATAAGATGCACTTTAGGGGGTGAAAATGGCTGTGCGTCTTATAGACCGAATATTGCTGAAGCCCCGCCCACCCACCGGCCATTTTTTCGCCTCCACACGCCCTGTTTGCAGGCCTATTTTTCAGCCTTTTTCAGGCCTTTTTTCGGCCCATTTTGAGCGCTTTTTTTTGGCCCATTTTCAAGGCTTTTTTCAGCCCGTTTTCGAGGCTTTTTTCGGGCCATTTTCGAGGCTTTTTTCGGGCCATTTTCGAGGCTTTTTTCGGGCCATTTTTGAGGCTTTTTCCGGGCCGTCTTTGTGGCTTTTTCCAGGCCATTTTTTAGGCTTTTTCCGGCCCATGTTCGAGGCTTTTTTCAGCCCATTTTTCAGCTTTTTTCAGCCTGTTTTTTTTTTTTTTAAAAAAAAAAATCGGGCCAAAAAAGCCTCAAAAATGGCCCGAAAAAAGCCACAAAAACGGGCTGGAAAAAGCATCGAAAATGGACTGGAAAAGCCTCAAAATCAGGCCACAAAAAGCCTGAAAAAAGCCTCGAAAACAGGCTGAAAAAAGCCTCCAAAATGGGCCCAAAAAAGCCTCGAAAAATGGGCCCCAAAAAGCCTCGAAAATGGGCAGAAAAAAGGCTGGAAAAGGCCTGAAAAAAGGCCCGAAAATGGGGTGCATGGAGGCAAAAAACTTTTTGTTGTTGTTTTCCTCTTCAAAATTTAGGTGTGTCTTATAGTCAGGTACATTTTATAGTCTGAAAAATATGGTAATTGTCACAATTTTGGATCAAAGCTGTATGAGAAATTGTCATCAACAAAATTTGGGAACCAAACTGTTGCTTTATTATTTTTCTTCAGCAAGTTACAAGAAATGTACGACTGAGAAAATGTATTATAAGTTTCTTTCTTTAGAGACGGCATATAATAAAGTGAACAGGCTTGAATTATAAATTTATCTTGTGTGAGATTTGCCTATATTTACCAAGTGATTTCCACTCCGATAAATTGATGAATATGAATTGAAAAAAATTAACACATTAAAGTCAAAGGTAGATTGGTTTGAATGTGAAGTGAATTTCTGCAGGTTGTATATAAATAGCAAAACACAGAAATAGTGGATGAATATTTGAACCTTAACAGAATGTGTGCTAAAGATAAGGGAATGGAAGAAATGTTAAGCTCTACAAATGCTGTTAAGAAGGTCACAGGTAGTATGTTATCTACCTGCAAGGAATTAATGTTTGTCAGAATAAATGAAAATGTCTGTGTAAGAGACAAATGTGAAAGTTGGGTAAATTTGGAAAAAAATACAAAAGTAAGGAGAATGCAGTGGCAGTGGATTACTTAAGCACATGTGTAGAAATAGATGAATAATGAATTGGTGTGGAATGGATTGCTACGAAAGTAATCCATCAAGACAACTTTGTTATGTAAAGAGAATAAATATTATATCTTAACAGAAAAGTGTGTAGGTCAAGAGAAATGAGGATTGGAGTGGCGTGGTTAGATGAGGAACAACAATAACAAAAACAAATAGAGGTAATTAAAGAAGCAGTGTTTGCACAAGGAAGAAGCAGATTTTTTGGGTCTGATTCTTGGAGATTGAAGTCCCTATAGTTTTCTTAGCAAGATTTGCCATTGCCTCCATCCTAGGCTTGGGAGAAAGTGACTGGCCCCATGGAGCTCACTTTGTGCCTAAGGTGGGAATAGAATTCAGTCTTCTAATTTCTAGCCTGATACTATAACCACGACACCAAACAGGCTCTCGGAGATAATATAGAGGGATATAAAAATATGAAGACAAATAGCAAATTGTTTGGTGCAAGTTAGATTTAACTATTTTGAACCAGTCGCTTCAAAATCTAAGGGAATGGTTTGGACAAAACTCAGCAGCACTTTTTCGTGCGGCTGTTGATAAAAATAGGATTGCCAACATGATCACCAACATCTGATGACGGATATGGCACAAGAAGAAGAAGATTTTTTTCCTTATCTCATGTCTTCATTCCTTGGGCTTACTATTTCTTACCCTGTTTTGCAAATTTTAGAATGTCGCTTAGCCCAAAGCGGAAAAGAATTGATGGGTATGTCTGTGTAGTTTTCAGGTAAAAAGTTTCTGAGCTGCATATTTGCACGTTTGTGAGAATATGTATAGAAAGCCAGTTTGTTGTATTGATGAAGGCATCAGGCTAGAAACCTGGATGACCTTGGGCAACTCACACACTCTCAGCCCTAGGAGGCAAAAAGAAAAGGGGGGGAAAAAGATTATATAGCCCATTGGTAGTTTATCATTTGTCAACATCATTTAATTTTTCCATTGTTTGCCATTTGTCCAATAGTTATCAGAAGGGCAGATGACTTAAAAGCTGGATCCAGACAACACAGTAAATCATAGCTTGCTGCATCATGGTTTATTGAATTTATGTAAGCTTGCATGGCTCAACCAATCAGCAGTCAAAACACTTCGCTATAAAGAAAGGAACCGAGTCAATCCCTGTTCAGTTGCCTGTAGTTTGCATAGCATATAGGAACAGATCGCCTTACTGCTGAAATTGCCAGCTTCAGCAGAGGTGGTATTCAGCCGGTTCGGACCGGTTCAGGCAAACCGGTAGTGGCCATTTTGACCAGTTCAGAGAACCAGCAAATACCACCTCTGGTTGGCCCTGCCCTCCCGCCCCCGCCGTTCCCTGTCCTACATTCCCGTTTTTTAGCTCAGCTGTTTCACACAGCAGACCGGATTGCCATGCCTCAGCTGAGCTAAACAACAGCTCAGTCACCAATGCTGACACGGAGGGCTGTCTTTGAGTGCTGCCGCATGTTTTCAAGTAGCGCGTGTGAGCCATGCACATGCACGGAAGGTTTTGCACATGCGCGGACGAGGCGCGTGCGAGTGACGCAAACTCACATTTTTGGTGCTGCTGGGCGAACCGGTAGGTAAATTATGTGAATCCCACCCCTGCAGCTTCAGTTACCAGTGAAAGGACAGGAAAACTGTTGTCTAGATTACAATCACTAAGCCCTGAACCCCAACACCGCTCAAACTACCGTATTTTTCGGAGTATAAGAAACACCTTTTTCCCCCCTAAAAGAGGCTGAAAATTTGGGTGTGTCTTATACTGAGTGTAGCTTTTTTGAAGCTTTTTTTTCAGCCCTAACGAGGCGCTAATGATCTTCCCGGCTCTTCCCGGCTTGCAGGCTTTTTTCATTGCTACTCCCTCCAAAGAAGGTTTTTTCCAGCCCCAAGTCTTTGCAGGCTTTTTTCATTGCTACTCCCTCCGAAGAAGGTTTTTATAAAGCCCTAACCAGGGGATAAAATAATGTGCTGAAGCTGACCAGACTAAGGATGCTAGCCAGATGAATACCTGGTAGGCAGATTTTTTTCCCTATTTTCCTCCCAAAAAACTAAGGTGCATCTTATACTCCGGTGCGTCTTATACTCCGAAAAATACGGCATATTTGTATGTTTATGCAAAGGTTGCAAGTCTTCTGGGTAGTACTGCTGAGTATCAGTATGTCTGACAATATTTCATTTGCCAGCCTTGTGGCTCTATGTGTTTCACTGGATTTTTCATAATTTAGAAAAGGAAACTGGTATGATGCAAAGCAAAGTGAAACGTGCTGCAGCTCAGGAAGGTTTATACCTTTTAATAAACTTTGTCAGGAAAGGCTTGTTCTGATTGTTTGGCTAGTGAAACCGTATGGATCAATATCCATAGAAAAGCTCTTTATAACTGCAAGCCAACTCAAACCAACTCTTAAAGAAGAGCAACTAAGATGATGAAAGGCCTGGAGACTAAAACATATGAAGAACAGTTGCAGGATTTGGGTTTGGCTAGTCTAGAGAAAAAGAAGGATTGGGGGGACATGATAGCAGTGTTCTAGTATTTGAGAGGTTGCCACAAAGAGGAGGGGTGATCAACTTATTTTCCAAAACACCAGAAGGCAAGACAAGAAACAATGGATGGAAACCAATTAAGGAGAGAAGCAACCTGGAATTAAGGAGAAAGTTCCTAACAGTGAGGACAATTAACCAGTGGAACAGCTTGCCTTCAGAAGTTGTAGGTGCTTCATCACTGGAGGTTTTTAAGAAAATACTGGACAGCCACCTGTCTGAAATGGTAAAGGGCAGTGATGGCGAACCTTTTTTTGCTCGGGTGCCAAAAGGGTGCGTGTGTGCAAAATAGCACGCGCGTGTGTACCCACACCCATAATGCAGTGCCCTCCCCCCACACATGTGCATACAACCCCCCATGCTGCCCCTCCCCCACGCATGCGCGCAGGCCTCACTGAAGCCTCCGGACTTCCGGTAGGCCAGTTGGGCCATTTTTCGCCCTCCCCAGGCTTCAGGAAAGCCTCCTGAAGCCTGGGGACGGCAAAAAACGGCCCAACGGGCCTAGCAGAAGTTCATTTCCGAACTTCCAGTAGGCCCGTTGGGTCAGTTTTTCACCATCCACAGGCTCCGGAGGCTTTCCTGAAGCCTGGGGATGGCGAAAACGGCCTCCCCCCGCCCTCCGGAAGGCCGAAAATCAGCTGGCCAGCGCACTGGAGCTGACATAGGGCAACACCTCACGTGCCCTCAGATATGGCTCCGCGTGCCACCTGTGGCACGCGTGCCATAGGTTTGCCATCACGGGTATAGGGTCTCCTGCTTGAGCAGGGGTTTGGACTAGAAGACCTCCAAGGTTCCTTCTAGCTCTATTCTGATTGAGACACCCTTGAAAGCATTAAGGACTTACTGGTATTGAAGAAAGATTAGGCTACTTCTTATAGCCTCAACATTTGCTTAATGCTCTCTTTGCTCCTTTGTAAATTACAATTTCAGAAAATCAAAAGTTGGAAGGGAATTCCGATCGCTACTTTTCCTGCTCTATCTTATTACTCAGGATAATCTGCTAGTTCCTTTGCTAAAGGATGCTTTATCATTTCCATGTCATTAATCATTTTTCTCGTTACACTTGTTACGTATGTTGAATGAACAAATTTATATTGTTAAATTTGTAGTGTAAAAAGCTGGTTAGAATTTTGTACTTGAATTTATTTTTTTCATTTTGATAAACTTGACTGAAGGTAGGAAGAGAAAAAAAAATCCCTGTGTTTTCAATTTTTATTGGACACTTGTATATCCTAGGCAAATTCATACAGAGGTGCAAATGAGGAAATGTGGTAATTAGAGAATAATTATGATAACATAAAGGGACAAGTACAAAAGACAGTCAGTTCTCATATAACAACCTGGGACTTTAGAACTGTAATATGTGTGGGTTTTTCTCCTATCTTCAGAAAGAAGCGAGAAACATAACTTGTTAATTGCAGTATGCCATAGCTTTTAAATAACTCCCTTAGAAGTTACCATGGTCCCTATTTGGGTAACAAAGTATGTCTATGTGTTTGTGCATAGCTTTGTGTAATCTACATACAAACATGCACATCCTTTTTTAAAACATTCAGTTATTCTTTTACTTGACAACATCAACACGAATACATTTAGAAGATGTAAATTTGGCAGTAGGTATTATGGCACACTTTTTCAAGGAAAGAAAAATGAATGCGAGTTTTTGTAACTATAGGTAGGGATGGGAACTTGTACCATGGTAGGCCTTTAGCATTCTTTCTTAGAGAAGAGGTGTTTGGCTGTCTTTTTTCAGACTTATCTCATCTTGTTAGATGTCTCTGTTCCTGAAATCTAGTTATATCTTTCCAGTTGTATATTTGTCCAGTGATGAGAACATAACTTACTTTAGAACTTTTTCCAAGAGTTAAACTTGGATCTCAGGACAGATGTTATGGTGGTGGAGCCAGGGTTACGCCAGGGTGTTGTGAATTTAGAAAGATGTTGGGTTCCTTGTCACTAGATCTAAAACAATGGATGTGTTCAAAAGGAAACCAGGCAGCATCTATTTGGAATGCAAGTAATCCTCAACTTCTGACCAATCACTTACCGGTAGTAACTGTTCAAAGTTATGAGGGTCCCCCAAAAAAGGAACTTGCGAACCAGATTCAAAGTTCTGATGGCTGGATCCCCATGCAGTCACCTGATTGCATTTTGGGAGTTTGGCAACTGACCCACAATTACAGATGTTTTCAGCATCCCACAGCCATGTGACCACAATTTATTATGGGTTTTTTTGTTTTGTTTTGTTTGTTTGTTTTTTTGCTGGAAACCAACATTTATTTACACATTCTGGCAAAAAAAAAAAACATTGCAGACAATGGGTTTGCTTAGCAATCACAGCATTTGCTTAACAACTACCACAAAAAAAAAAAAGGCCATAACATTCGGGAGGTCATTTGATGATCTGCTTTACGACCCGCACAACTTACAACCATTCTGGGGTCAATTACTGTCATATGTTGAGGGCTGCTTGTAATTTACCGTATTTTTCGGACTATAAGATGCACCGGTGTATAAGACGCACCAAGATTTCGTAGAGGTAAGTAAGAAAAAAAGTTTTTGCCCTCCCCCAGCCCCCAGGAGCACTCTGCAGACCTCCCAAACCCTCTGAGCACCCGTTTTTGCGTGGGGCGGTGCTTCGGGGGGCCAAAAATGGCTGTATTCAGTGACACACCAACATTTCCACCCTCTTTTAAGGGGGAAAAAAGTGCATCTTATACTCCGAAAAATATGGTAAATTGGATGCCTGTTTTGAAATAAAATGCTGGGATCCAAATTACATAACAGCACCAAAGAATGCTAACAACAACTTGGAGAAAAGTCTTATGGTTTGGAATGAATGTTTAGATAAATATAATAACATATTACAGTTATTCATGAATTTGAATAACGAATATAAGACTAGGACAAGATTTCCTTTTTTACTGTTTCCATCCATCTGAGGTAGATAAATAAATTCTTTGTTCAGTAAAAATGTATCTGAAATTTTGTTTCTTTTAAAGTTGAATCCTCTTAATATTCTTTATATTTGCAGGGAAATATCAGACATTGGCGTTCATTGCTATTTTATTTATTTATATTTATATATTTCATACTTTTAAATCGCACCTCTCCTTCAAAGAGGGGCTGTAGATCAATAAAAAATGTCTCAAAATTAACATTAAACTTAAAAAATAAATTAGGATAACATTTTTTAAAATATAGAATGATAATTAAACATCAAAAGGGAAAAAAATATGATGGCCATTTAACGGAGTATTACAGGTAGGGGCAGGGATTTTAATTTTAATGCAGAAGTGGTGAAAACACACCCAGTTGTGTAGCTGCAGAGATTAACAGGAACATTTTGCGTGCCCTAAGCAACCTTGCTGAAAAGAGTTGTTTTTTCTCTAATATTTTTCTCCTTCCCTTTTCTGTTTCCTTTGCTTCAGGCTACATACCTAAACAAAATGGTGAGCCAAACTCTCAACACAAAGGACAAAAGATCAGTACATACAGCCACAGAGGGCCATTTTAGATATTCACCAGGCAGCCAAGCCACTTCCTGTGAAAACAAAAACTGCCAGTTGTCAAGTGTCTGTCTCGGCAACCTTCTGAAGGAAAAAGAAATAGTGGAAGTTATCAAGCATACAAGAGACTCTTATGAAGCCCTCTCTTCTGAGGTGAACCACAACGGCTTAACCGGAGTCATGCAAAGCGTGTCAAAATCAACAACCAAGGCTGATAATGGCACCATTTTTCCGGGCCCTCCAAAAGATCAACCTTCCCTCAGTCGACAACCCTCTACCTTCATAGGAAGGCTTGGACAACCCCCAAGAGGACCAATCTCTTTGCACATGTACAGCAGGAAAAACGTGTTCCTTCATCACAATCTTCACACCTCTGAACTTCAGACTTTAGGCCAGCAAGATGGGTAAAGAGAGTCAGCACATATTTATTCAGGTGGACAATTTAACTGAGTTTGATTCTTCTCAGCTGCTGCTACCCATTTGTTTTACCTTTTATAACGGTTGTTGTTTCTGAAATTGGAGCTGTTCCTGTAAAATAAAGACAAGGATTGGGGGGGGGGAAGGATAGGGGAGCTAGCATGTTAACTTTAATTAGTAATTGAAATGTTTTTTTTCAGAATTCTCCAGACTGTAAATTCCAAATTTTTGTGAAGTTGATGATATAACTGCCTTGGCTTCCTATTGAATGGATGGGACACCTTGACTGAACATCCAGAAGAGGTCCAACATTCTATTTTTTTCCTTTTGCTGTCCATCACTTGATTGCCTACAATTTCTGAAGAATATATCAAATAGCACTTCTGTTCTTTTATAATGTTAATGTAGATGTAAATGTGAGGAATGAATAGAATTAGTAACCACTCCTAAAATGGGGTAAGAAGATGATTGTAGTCTTTGGGATTTTCCTTCCATCTTTCATTTTGCTTGCTAGGGTGGGTTCTAACTTACCTCGCTGCCGGTTCGCTTCCTCCCGTGCCGCGTGGCCGCGCCTTGTGGGCATGCCTCCTGGGCAGTGCCAAGAAATTCGAAAAAAATTCCAAAAAAAAAGCCGAAAACAAGATGGTGACGCATGCGCAGTGCTGGAAACTCGACTTCTGTGCATGCACAGAAGAAAAAAAACCCGGAAAAAATTCCCCCCCCCCAAAAAAATCCCCCAAAAATTCTCCCCCCCAAAAAAGCCGAAAACAAGATGGCAACACATGCGCAGTGCCGGAAACTCAGCTTCTGCGCACACGCAGAAGGAAAAAAACCCGGAAAAAAATTAAAAAAAATTCAAAAAAAAAATTCACAAAAAAAGATGGCGCCGCCCACGGACAGGCACCAATAGAACCGGTTCTGTGACATCACCAGCGGGTCGCTACCAGTTCGGGTGAACCGGTCCGAACCGGGAGGAACCCACCTCTGAATATAGATATATATATATGAGTAAACAAACTTTATATATATATATATATATATAAAGATGAGTAAACAATATACACATACATACATACATACATACATACATACATACATACATACATACATACATACATACATACATACATACATACATATATAGTTTGTTTACTCATCCATCAGGAGTTGTTTGCCCTTTCCATATCAGTCTCATTTACACCAAGACCAGAAGAAGATAAAAATCTAGGTCTGTATAAATCACACAAAATTTAATTTGAAATGCTGATTCAAACTGGAAAATCAATCCAATTATCTTTGGACATTCGCATGGATTCAGCATACTTGGTCAGTTCAATTTAATTAGAAAAAAGCAGTTTTTGCACATGAGCCAAAGTGTTGAAATCATCCAAATTGATTTAGGGGCACACAATTAAATTTAAAAAAAAATCTGAAAACACATTTTAATTTGATTTAGAATTACCTTCAAATCAAATCTCCAAATATTTTCAGAGGTTTTTTTCTTCTTATTATTTTGGCTCCAAAAGTAGTATTAAATAGTACGAAAACCATTTAAGGTTTGATTTGGCTTCCAAGGCTCAGTATCATCAATCATGTTGCTTCTGCTCTTTGTCATTTGGGTACGCATTGGGCTGTGGCAGATTTTATACTGCATTGTTGGTGGCATAATACATAGATTAAAAATGCCCTAATGTTGATGGATTCCAACATCAATCAGTTTAGTTATCACGGATAGGGTTAATAACAGCTGACTTCCCACATACTCATGTGCAGACCTGCAAAGCACTACAACTTTATTTGCAATTCGTAACCAAATTGTTGCAAGTCGGAATATTTTGTCAGAACTTGCATATCACCACATTAAATAACCACATTAGTAAGGGCGTCAAATCAGCCAATTAATTATAAATGAATAATAGTCAATGTGTTGTTGATTTTGTTACTTTTAATATCAAAATGAGCCAAGTTGGATAATGTGCAATAAAGAATTGTAAACGTTGTTGAACAATATTTGGTGCACTCTAATTGCGCAAAATTTATCTGAATCTGCCCCTTACATTTACAGAAACCATTCTGTAATTCCCGCCTTCATTTTGAGGTGGGAAAATTGTTAGAGGTAAAAGTGAAACTCACAGACATAAATACTTCCATAGACATAGGAATCCAGCTACAAGGGCTTCAATTGTTTGTATCTTCTCACAATTGATGTTTGTATCTTCTCACAATTGATGTTTGTATCTTTCACTTATTTAGCTTTGTAAAATCCACTTATCATTTGGGAAGGACAATTGAATGCTAATTAGTTTTCCTTCTTTATCTGGTTGGTGCGTTTATATTTGCCCACACTAACTGTTGCATATAGGGGATAGTGACTTTTAATAACATAATACAAGGTTAAATTAGAAGAATCTCCTGGAGTCAATTAATTTATAACATACCATAAATTCAAAGAAAAATTCAGAAGACCACTTAATTCAGTATATCCCCCCCCCCCTCAACTTGATAAGAGACATGGTAAGAAATTTTGAAACTTCTGTTCATGAATTCAGTTATCCTGTGTTTCAGAATAATTGAAACAAATTAGAAACTCTACTTTATAAAATACATTTTTCCTCACATTTTGCCTATGATTTAGACATGGTGCAATTCTGTGGATGTACTATAAATTAAGCCCTAGTGTATTAAATGGCATATGCACCTTTATGTCTGGTTAAGATTGTAGCTTGAGATGGCAATAGCAACTGAACACAAGATCAAGCTATATGTTATATAGTAACACCAGTGTTTGATTTTCAGAGAAAAGAAATGCAAAATGGATATTGGTATCATTCTTGGAATAGCAATGTGTCAAGAGGCTTATCCCTTCCTTCTTCAACAACAGCCTCATCCCCATTCCCCTCAAAATCACTCCCCATACAACCACAAAACAGAGGTTGTATCTTAGGGCTTAATACAATAGGCTGCCTGACATAGCATACTAGGACAATGGCCCAATTTTTATTCATGCTCTGTAAACTCATGTGGGTTACTGGTTATAGAATCAAGCTTGGACCAGATTTGCTGCTTCCATGCTACTATCTATAACAGCGGTGTCAAACTTAAGGCCCGTGGGCCGGATCTGGCCCTCAGGGTGCTTAGATCTGGCCCACGGGGGTACCCTGGAAACAGTGAAGGACCAGCCCGTGGTGCCTCTGCCAGCTAAAACAGAGCTCGGGAGGGCCACGGCAGAGGGTTACAGGAGGCCATTGCAGCCGAAAATGGAGCTTGGGAGAGCATTTTCATTGGCAGAGCGCTCGGGCCACCACAGGTGCCCCCCAACATGAGTGACGTCGAGCTGGCTACACTCACCCTGGCCATGCCCACCCAGGCCCCGAGGTCAAACACAATCCTGATGCGGCCCTCAATTAAATAGAGTTTGACACACCTGATCTATAATCATAACCTACCCTAACTCCCAGGCTTTTTATGAGAACAAATTTGTGAGAAGTTTCCATCACGTAAACTGAATGTTTAAAAGTTACATCAGCTGGAAATTCTACTTTTTATTCCTAGCCTTCTATACCTAGGTGGCACTGAGTAATTTAGTTCTTGGGAAAGTCTTTTTAAAAGACACTACTTTGTGGGCTTTCTTCAGACCTCCATATATACTTTAATCTCACCTTGTTCCTTACAGGTAGTCCTCGACTTACAGCAGTTCATTTAATGACCATTCAAAGTTACAATGGCACTGAAAAAAGGGACTTAACGACCATTTTTCACACTTACAACTGTTGCAGCATCCTCATGGTCATGTGATTTACATTCAGGTGCTTGACAACTGGTTCATATTTATGACAGTCGCAGTGTCCAGGCATCATGTGATCACCTTTTGTGACCTTCTGACAAGCCAAGTCAATGGGGAATCCAGATTCACTTAATTAGTTGTTACTAATTTAATAACTGCAGAGATTCACTTAACAAACGAGGCAGGAAAAGTCGTAAGATGGGACAAAACTCATTTAACAAATTTCTCACTTAGCAACAGAAATTTTGGACTAAATTGTGGATGTAAATCGAGGACTACCTGTGTTTAGTAAGGCCATACTTGCTCTATTAAAAAGTTTTGTTTTAAAAAAAAAACTAGCCTGGCAAGTGTCAATATCAGAATTTCACTGTTCTGATTTAGAAGCATATCTCCTGTTAATGAAATATATATTTTAAGTAAAAGATACATCATGATGATGGCTTTCAGTGTGGCTTATGGAAAGGCTAATTCTTTGGAGCCCTGTAGCCACCCTGATAATGTACAATTAGCATTTCAATGTCAAAAGCAATTCTTTCCTGGATATAAATAAAGGTGCCTCTTCCATTTTATGCACATCTAAAGTCTAGGTCTTGAGGGGAGGGGGGTTGTCTTTTTTTGTTATGTCTCAAAAATTGCATAACGCCGGTGAAAAGATAACTCTGTAATTTTCTTAATTTTTTAAAAAAATATGTGTTTCGCTATTTAAAAAAAGCAATATAAGACTTAAAACGAGGGGTATAAGCTAAGAATATCCACTTGTTCCTGTTTTGTATCAGTGTTTCCAGCATTCCTATAGTATTTCTTACAATACCACAAACGGTACCACCTCCTGAGAGGATGGCAGCTATATAACATTGTACAATAGTAACACCTCCAAAGCAGAGGTCATTTGCAATATACTCTTGTGTATAATACCACGCATAAAACAACCACATGCAGACATTTTTTTTCAATGAATAGGAACCTTTGTACTGAAAAAGATCTCTAGTTTTGTAAGACAGTGCCGTGTAAAAATGAGTTATACATCTTTGCAAGGCTGCTCAGAGCCGAGCTTTCTGACGAGCCAAAAATCATGTGGTTTTGGTATGTGTGTCTTTTTCTGCGTGCATTGTGTGTGTGTGTGTGTGTGTGTGTGTGCACTTACACACACATGAACAAACATACAAACTTCTATTGTTTATTCCAGAACTGTTGTTGTCGAGTATGACACTTAGATTAGAGTGGACGTTTTAATTGATACCTTAAGGAAATTGGAATCTTTTCAGACAGAAGAAAAAAAAATGTTTTTCTTGCAATCTGACACATTTTTATTTTTCTCATAGCGAGAAAAGGGCTACCATCCTTCATACATAAGAGAGTTTTTATAAAGAGAAATCAGTAATGTTCTGATGCAAGAGCATCAATAAAGTTACACAATTTATGGTGCTTTTGATAATTTACACTACAGTTAGTCCTCAACTAACAACCATTCATTTAGCGACTAAAGGTACAACGGCGCTGAAAACAATGATTTATGACTGTTTTTGACACAATCTTTGCAGCATCCCATGATCAGCTGATCAAAATTCAGACCCTTGACAAATGGCATGTATTTATGATGGTTGCAATGTATTGGGGTCATGTGGGGTCACCTTCTGACATGCAAGTCAATGGGGTAGCCAGATTCACTTTACAACCAGGTAAACTGAAGTGTTTCATTTAACAACCGTGGCAAGAAAGGTGTAAAATGGGACAAAACTCATTTAACCACTGTCTTGCTTAGCAACGGACATTTTTGGGCTCGATTGTGGTCTTACATTGAGGACTGCCTGTATCTTATAGCTTCTAGGACCTCATGTGCTTCCATGCTGCAAAATTAATATGCACAGTTGAAAAAATGGTTCTGACCTCTACCAATATAAAGATCTTAAATCTCACTGATAAGCTTTTGCGAAAATCCCTCCATCAGTATATGTGTGTGTGTGTGTGTGTGTGTGTGTGTGTGTGTGTGTGTGTGTTTTATATATATATATATAAAACATATTTTTACATAAATAAAGGGTTAGTCTCCCTTCATCAAATACTAGTCTCCCTTTATTTATGTAAAAATATGTAACATATAGAAACGGACTGTCGTTTGTAATTAACTGCCTGGATGGCCCCTGGAGGGGCCGAAAGGCAAAAAGGAAGCAATATGCTCCCTCCCATATTTGGGTATACCAGGTGATTTAACAGAGAAAAAAACATATATATATATATTGTTTTTATTTTATTTTGCAAAATTTGTATGCCGCCCAACTCCCGAAGGACTCTATATAAATATATATAAATAAACCACATAGCGTTTCACCCATACTTACCGAAAGTCGATGGAACATGGTTGTCCCAAAGGTGTTTTTTCAAGAGGCAACTGGACTTTGTTTTTCTTTGAAGTCATTTTGCTTCTCATGCAAGAAGCTTCTTGAGTTCTGGATGAAGCTTCTTGGATGAGAAGTGAAATGTCTTCAAGGAAAAAAACAAAGGCCAGTTGCCTCTTGAAAAAACACCTTTGGGACAACCATAACCTGGATGACTGAGAATCTCCATAGACATTTAGGTGGAACATAGTGTTTTGCAGAGGTGAAATGCTACCGGTTCGGACCAGTTTGCCCGAACCGGTAGTAAAAAGTGCTACCGGTTCAGGTGAACCGGTATATCTGACGATCAGCTGTGCGACGATCAGCTGTGCCGTGCTATCTAGATTAGCTAGAAAGCAGGATTTTCTGTTTTCTAGCTAATCTAAATTGCACGGCACAGCTGATCCCCCCCCTCGCTGTTCTACTTACCTTTGCAGACTCTGATGGCTTCAAAATGCTCCATTTTCAGTGCTGCACAGTAGTGCCTGCAGTGTGCATGCGCGTGCAGCGTGCATGCATGTGCAAAGTGCGCACGAAGCAAACCGGTAGCAGACTTCAGAGGATTTCACCCCTGAGTGTTTGCATATGTGGAATTTCTTCTAGATAGTAGAGCAAAGAGATGTTTCAACATCTTCATCTTCCTTAATTGATGCTATTGATGCCAGAACCATTGTTTGCTACTGAAGGAGATAGTTGCCTTAACATTCTGACGTTGAATGCTTGGCTCTGTCTTAACAGAGTGCTTTACAATGTAGCCCTTTCAATATACAGCCTTGTTGTCTATCCAAAGATCTAAGCAGTTATTTAAATGTTCCCTGTAGGCAATACATTCAGTACTGCAAGGAAACTAAAAATTATCTTCCAAAGAATCACAGTTTAATCTATGTGCAAATCAAAACGACTTGAGTGCTGGTATAACTATTGATCGCAGATGAGATTCATGTGATTCTTAATTATTTCACCATGTTAGTTCCTTTTAATGCTTGGGTAAGGTGCAGGCGTGTGTGTGTGTGTGTGTGGTGTGTGTTTATTTATTTCCAGCCTTCATTCTAGCTTTCATTTCCAGCCTTCATTTTCTGCTTATTTGATAGTGTGAACTGTCATTCAGATTGATAAATATTAAACAACTGTAATATAGGATAGCAGAAGAAAGAAAGAAAGAAAGAAAGAAAGAAAGAAAGAAAGAAAGAAAGAAAGAAAGAAAGAAAGCCTTATCATACGAACCCTTACAAATAAATTCTTAAAACTAACAAAAATGGTTGTTTTTGCAATGCCACACAACCCATAAATATGATGATGCTTTAATGTGCCTATTGAATGAATGGGATTTGGCTATAATGCAATGCAAGTTACCAATTTAGAGCCCAGGAATACTAGATAATGACCTCCAGCCTGGTAAGATAACATTTACAGTTCAATGTGATTTAATGTGCTGCACCATGCAGTAAGAGACTTTCAAATGTGAGCAATCCCATTTTCTACTCTAGCTACCCTAACTGCATGTTGGTTTATTGATGTAGTTGGAGGCCAGAAGGCCTAATTGATATACATTTTCAACTTCAATGCTTCTCACATTGGCAATTGGCCATACTATTCTTTAAATATCAGATGTAGACTTTGCTCCCACATTACTTTTAATTGTACCCTACCTAATGCAGTCTAGGCTGGAGTTATTGGGTTCATGTTCAATTCAGCCATGAACCCATAGCCTCGGGTAAGACATTGTTGGCTAGGTTCATCATGTGGGCCATGTTTAATCATGATTTTTAAATAAGCCATAATTGTTAGGTTAATACAACATGCTACGCCAGAGCCAAACACCACCATTATAATTTAGCTTTTGTGTTAAGATATTGTTGGCTAGGTTCATCATGTGGGCCATGTTTAATCATGATTTTTAAATAAGCCATAATTGTTAGGTTAATACAACATGCTACGCCAGAGCATGTTGTACACCACCATTATAATTTAGCTTTTACAAGTTCAATAAACACAAGCAGCTGGATATCAGCCAATTTTGAGTAGTGAAAGGAACATGGAACAAATCATGTCAGCCAGACATGTGCTCACTGTGATCAGCTAAGTTACGCATATTGCTTTTGTATTCATTTAGTTTAGCTTCCCCTTAAAATTTCACCATATATTGGTATATCTTGCGGAAATGCAAAATCACCGCATCTTCTTTAGTGATTGATCTTTTATTTAAGTGTGAACATTAAGGCATAATATGAATGTCTGCCTTGACTACAGAATATGTGGGTTTGTGCTATGATGCCAGGCAAGGGTACCATCTTCTTTCTAATGTATTTTGCCTGTGTATTTTCACAGTTATACCCATATAGGAGCTCACTCCTATGTCTCTTCCACAGGACTGGATGAGAGACTAAACCTCCTTTTGATTGATGTTGGTTTTGAACAAATATTTTGAGGATTATACTAAATATTGTTGACCTGTTTGATGTTTGGCTTCACTGGTGCAGCGAAACATCAAAGATGACACAGCTACAACAGATTTTTGTCTTTTGCAGCACAGAACAGCAGAGAGCTGGGCCCTCTTAATTAGTCCTTTTCTAAAATATTTTTTTTAAAAAAAATCACATTTTCAAAATCTCTCAATATGTGTGAAAAGGAGAGTGCAGAATTAGGTAGAGGAGAAACGTGGCTGTCTTCACACTGTTTCCCTGATACATTGTCAGATTCTTTTAATAATCCCTGGCTTTTATTTTTCTTGCTTGTTATCCCGTTCTAACAAGCAATGGTGTACCGTGCCATATTGCTCTTCCCAAGTCCATTTTTGGAAACTAGAAAAAAAAAAAGAGCATCAGAAATACAAATGCCGGTATTTCTAGTATCAGTCAGCCAAGGAACAAGATTAAACCCTGAGCTTGGAAGAAGAGAAGAGCAGATGTTTCGCATAAGACTGATGGGAAGAATGACAAATTGTCAGTTAGCTCTTCTGACAATAACAGCACAGAGGTGCTGTAGGTGATATGCTATCACAGGGCTTCTAAGGCATCCTATTCTAATCAGTTCTTTAATAAACAAGAAAAAAAAACTACAACAAGTGTTGGTAACTTCTTCGATGCAAGTAGAGGTGGTATTCAGCTGGTTCGGACCGGTTCGAGCGAACCGGTAGTAGCGACCTGCGGGTGGGGTGGGCCCGCCCACCTGCCCCAGTGCTATGCCGTCCTATTTAGGCACGTTTTGAAGCCGCGCACATGTGTGCACGCCACACGCACAAGCAAAGCGTATGCGTGGAAGGCCGCGCGCATGCACGGAAGGCGCGCCCGCCCCCGAAATGAGCGTGCGCGCTCGTGCGAGCTCGTGCGCTCACATTTGCAAACCAGTAGGGAAAGTAAGTGAATACCACCTCCTGGATGCAAGGAAGAAGAAGCTCAATATAAGAACAAAGAAAGGAACTCCGAAGAAACTTCCAGAGGTTGTTAATGTCATTTACCTGTAACAGGAAAAGGATTTTTGCAGCCAAAGTTCTAGTACCCTTTCTGCTACAGATTTTGTTTAATATACCAGCCTAGGTACACTGCAAATTAATATACTTGTAAAGCTAGATTTCCTGTTTCTTTTTTAAATCAGTGAAGTAATGAGATGGGACACATTGGGAGAAAAGGTAGAACTGGGCAAATCAATATGATTTCCTTCAGCATCATTGTCAAGTCTAGTAGGAGCGCTTACAGGTCTCTTTATCCCATTTAGTTTTGTCATTAGACAATTGTGTGTGTACATATGTCTTTGCTCCTGAGCGCAAATCCATTAAATACACTGCCCTTAGACTCAAGCTTGTTTTTTTTTTAAATCCACTTTTATACATCTAGAGCAGTGTTTCTCAACCTTGGCAACCTGAAGCTGTGTGGACTTCAATTCCCAGAATTCTGGTAGGGGAATTCCAGTATGCTGGTTGAGGAATTCTGGGAAATGAAGTTCACACATCTTCAAGCTACACAAGGTTGAGAAACACTTCTCCAAAGTAAAGCACTGGCTTAATTGATACCTGATCAGCTCTATCACAGGTATGCCATATTTGGTAGAAAGCAAGAACAATGTTTCCTTGGCACTTTAAGGAAAAATTCATGTGTTTCCACTCTTTGTAGGAAATTACTATTAATTATATAACCTAAAGCCAAAATCTGTCAAGTAGATTCTGTCTCCAGTGAATTTGCTTTCACATTTTGTTTTATTTTCTGGGTCGAAAAAATATAAATAATATTTTTCAGTGTTCTTTCCTGTCCATTATATTCACACCAGTTCACTCACCTTTGATTCAAACAATCTGTCAGATTTCTGTGAATGGATCATTAAAAGGTTGATCTATTAAGACAGACAGGTAGCCAGCTGTAAATGAGAGTGATTAAGAATTATGTGCTCCTGTATTGTCAATCTGGCACAATTCTTTGCTTAGTTCCTCATTCTGGAAGATTCTGTCGCCTTCCACAAGCATCTACCTGATACACTTGCATGATGCAGGATAGCATTCTGTGATTTTTATTTCCAAATATTCAGTGTGTGCAACAAATGGGATAGATTGCTTTATCTTTAATAATTTTACCATGTGAATAAGGTAAAAGTTATAAACTTTGCTAAATTACAGTAAAAGCAATGAAATCAAAAGTGCATTGCCAATATCTTGGCTTCTTTAGCTACGAATGGCTAGAATTCTCAGCCTGATGATTTTTATTCATTAAAATAGATGCTGGAACTAAAGTTTTTTTTAACATAAACAATAACTACTGTAGGACGAATCTTTTCCTCTTCCTTGCAACTTCTGTGTGGCATGGCTTGATTGATTTGGAGTCTATCTACATCAGGGGTGTCAAACTCGATTTCATTGAGGGCCATATCAGGGTTGTGTTTGACCGGGGAGGGCAGGGGGGCGTGGCCAGGGTGGGTGTGGCCAGCTTGACATCACTCGTGTCGGGGTGTGTGTGTGT
>QLTV01004085.1:4257869-4273195 GCA_003457575.1 Thermophis baileyi
CATTCTGTGATTTTTATTTCCAAATATTCAGTGTGTGCAACAAATGGGATAGATTGCTTTATCTTTAATAATTTTACCATGTGAATAAGGTAAAAGTTATAAACTTTGCTAAATTACAGTAAAAGCAATGAAATCAAAAGTGCATTGCCAATATCTTGGCTTCTTTAGCTACGAATGGCTAGAATTCTCAGCCTGATGATTTTTATTCATTAAAATAGATGCTGGAACTAAAGTTTTTTTTAACATAAACAATAACTACTGTAGGACGAATCTTTTCCTCTTCCTTGCAACTTCTGTGTGGCATGGCTTGATTGATTTGGAGTCTATCTACATCAGGGGTGTCAAACTCGATTTCATTGAGGGCCATATCAGGGTTGTGTTTGACCGGGGAGGGCAGGGGGGCGTGGCCAGGGTGGGTGTGGCCAGCTTGACATCACTCGTGTCAGGAGTGCCTGTGGTGGCCCAAGCGCTCTGCCAGCGAAAATGGGCTGTCAAGCTCCATTTTCGGCTGTGATGGTGTCCTGCAACCCTCTGCCAGTGAAAACTGAGCTCGGGAGCAGCACACGCGGCCCTCCCGAGCTCCGTTGTCACTGGTGGAGGCACCGTGGACCAGTCCATTGCTGTTTCCAGGGCAGCCCCGCAGGCCAGATCTAAGCACCCCGGGGGCCAGATCCGGCCCCCGGGCCTTGAGTTTGACACCCCTGATCTACATGATCTAATTCAAACTTTACAACTACAGAACTGAAACTTAGGCAGGTTTTAGCCCAGAAACGAGTTGATCATAGATTCCATGCTGTGCTTCGGGTCTGCTTGAAATGCAGGATCATAACAGCTCCCTATGTGGAGCTCTGTCAGATATTTACCATTCATTGTAGGATAGAAGAATCTCTGTAGGCAGAGGAGAAAGTTACATGCAGTGAATGGGACAGAAATTCCCCTATACATAGAAGAATTCCACATGATTTTATTTAATGTAATTCTGTATTATGGTATCCCTCCATCTGCCATCCAGGATTATGGAAACTGAAATCCGATATATCTGGGGAGCACAGATTGGGAAGCTTGGTCTATGTAACAATTGAGCAAACAGAATAATGATTTTCATTTGCTACATTAGAAAATCTGGAATTATAGAACTGCTTTTAAACTTCTATACCATTTTATATATTTTATACATTCTTCTATGGATCATTTGATTATTAACAGCTTGCCTGATCTTGTAAACGATTATCTGTCAATGTATTCATGATAAGTTGGAGGGAAGAGTACAAGAATGCTATTTTTAGATGTTCAGAAACAACATTTTTTATTGTGACAATGTTCTATTGTCAAGCAGAACTCAATGATGTTCATGTATCAACAGATTTTTATTTTTTTTTGCTCGTTGTTCTAAATGGCTTTAATTTATCCCCCTTCAAAGAAAAACTGTTTAATAAAAATTCTGTTGTACTTTACTGTGGCTTTTATCTTTCAAATCATTATAATTGCCAAAGCATGGAATTAATGAGATGAAATGAGCTATATCACAATGAAGTTGGGTTTAAACAATACATGAATAAAACAAAAATGTTCCCTGCTATAGGTTCAAATACTCCTATTACTTTGTTCCTACATCTTGAATTCAAGCTATAGTATGCAAGAGTTCTAGCAAATGTCACTCTATCTCAAAAAAAAAAAAATCTTATTTAACCATATAGTCCCAAACTATCCTACTGATGTTCTTTTCTATATTGCATCCAGTTTTGATCACCATGATATAAAAAAGATGTTGAAACTATAGAAAGAGTGTAGAAAAGAGCAACAAAGTTGGTTATGGGACTGAAGGCTAAAACATATGAAGAATAGTTGCAAGAGTTGGGTATGTCTAGTTTAATACAAAGATGGACTAGGGGTGATATGTTAGCAGTGTTCTAATATCTAAGGAGCTGCCACAAAGGAGAGGGGGTCAACCTATTTTCCAAGGCAGCTGAAGGCAGGACAAGAAGCAATGGATGGAAACTAATCAAGGAGATGAGCAACCTGGAACTAAGAGATTTCCTGACAGAACAATTAATCAGTGGAACGGCTTGCCTCCAGAATTTGTGGGTGCTCCAACATTGGAAGTGTTTAAGAAGAGATTGGATAACCATTTGTCTGAAATGGTGTAGGGTTTCCTGCTTGAGCTGGGTGTTGGACTAGGAGACCCCCAAGGTCCCTTCCAACTCTGTTATTCTGTTATTTTTCTTTCCATAAACTATGTGGAATATACAGTTTGACTATTTGGCATTAATTTCAGCAAATGAAGTTGATGTTGTTTTCAGAGATGCTGCTTACTGAAGCTTCCTTTTGAAGAAATCAATAATGCCAAGAAAACTTTCTAGATGGATTCCTACGATGCAGAATGAGTAGAGAAACTAGATTTCATTTTCAATAAATAGTACAAATAACAATGAGTCCTACATCTAAAAAAACAAAAGGTTCTGCTACAATTTAATATGCTTTGTGGTTAGTAGGAAAGAATTATTTAATAAATACCACTTGGGCAGGACAAGTCTTTTCCTTTAATATCCACATTTTTAATATAATTTAATTGAGATCATAAACATTTTTTAAAAAAATGAAATGCTAATACTAGTCTATCTAGTTAATCTTCTGTTGTATTTTTCTACCTTTAATGTTAGGTAAACAGTTTTATATATAAACAAATTATTTGTACCACATCTTTTGAAATTATATTATCTTCTTTTCTTTTCTTTTCTTTTTTTTTGCTTGTTGAAAAAATACATTTTTAAATGAAATGTACAAATATGCAGTACATGAGTTGAAATGCAAGTATAGCTTGTGTCAAATAGTGGTTGTATTTAGACAGTGTAATCAATCAAAAACAACTTTTTGAAAGAGGAGAAGTTTGGGATAACAGATTATCTGTTACCTATCTATCATCTTCAAGGGACGCAGTGGCTCAGTGGCTAAGACGCTGAGCTTGTCGATCAGAAGGTCGGCAGTTCAGCGGTTCGAATCCCTAGCGTCACGTAACGGAGTGAGCTCCCATTACTTGTCCCAGCTTCTGCCAACCTAGCAGTTCTAAAGCATGTAAAAAATGCAAGTAGAAAAATAGGGCCCACTTTGGTGGGAAGGTAACAGCACATGTGCTTTCCGGTGTAGATTTAAAAAAAAAAAAGTCATTTCTCTTTCTGCATGCATAAAGATGGCATGACTATCGGTAAATGTGTAAATCCTATAAGTGATTATCTTATTTTTAAAATGCACTGTCCTAAAATAGACTAGAAACATTTCCATGAGATATATTGTCATGATTGCTACCCAAAACTGAAGTGGAAAAATAAAGGTATACTTTCCCAATTAATTTCCTTTTATGGTTTCTAACACATTTTTAGAACAAATTGAAATTGCAGCCATTAAATCCTGTTTTGTTTTTTTTTTTTTAAAAATCCTTCTGATTGCAACTGTATACTCAGTTGAACTTTTTCTCCCTATCTTATAAACATGCACTTTATTTTTGGGACTGATTCCAGAGAAACCTACCAGTAAATTACTGAGCTTCTGCCTTTCTTTCAAATTCATTTCAGTGACCTTCCATTGCATGTGGCTTGAGCCTTGACCAACGGCATCTACTTCAAAGATAAGTAATGCTTAAAGTACATCTGATAGTTTGCCTTCATCTTTTAACAATGATTCCTTCAGAGAAGACAAGCAGTTAAGGCAATTTGCTCCTTTTAATGAAAACCCTGGACTTCTGGCTATGTGGTAGGATTTATATTCCTTTCAACATATACACGAGGCTTTAAATAGGCTTTAAATCTCCAAATTCTTAGGTCAACAATGATTCCCTTTGAATATAATGACCGGTTTTCCATTAATTTCTGAGTCAAAGACACTTTGAAGAAAAAAAAAAAGAATATGATACCAAAATTGAAAAAGGAAGTCTACAACTGATGGGGATTTTCCATGAATCTATTTTATGTGTTTTGGCCACATGTGAAAAGGAATACAAAATGTTACATTTAACAATGAAATACCAATATTGGGCAACCAAGTCTTGGTGCTTGTAGCACCCAGGGCTCACCATAATTTCCCTAGCTCTGTAGAACAGATCTTGAAAGTATGAATAAAGCAGGGGTGAAATTCAAAAATTTTCCCTACCGGTTCTGTGGGCGTGGCTTGGTAGGTGTGGCAGGGGAAGGATACTGCAAAATCTCCATTCCCTCCCAACTCCAGGGGAAGGATACTGCAAAATCCCCATTCCCTCCCCACTCCTGGGGGAAGGATATTGCAAAATCTCCATTCCCACCCCACTCTGGGGCCAGCCAGAGGTGGTATTTGCCGGTTCTCCGAACTACTCAAAATTTCCGCTACCGGTTCTCCAGAACCTGTCAGAACCTGCTGGATTTCACCCCTGGAATAAAGCAAGAAAGCTTGTATTGTTCATATGGTGGAATTATTCACACTTCATTTTTGTTGGCAAGAAAATTTAAATTTTATCTGGTGTATAGTCCCCATTTTTGAGGGACCTCACGCCAAAGAAATGTTTTAAAAAGTTGTTTCTTGAATATACTGCTCAGACTTGAAGATCTTGATTGATTGATTAATGTGTAATCAAGTTGTTACTGACTCCTAGCAACTACGTAGATGTTCTCCATTGTGATTTGTCACTAATCTGGTTCTTCAGCTTTTCCAATAGTGCTCTCACTGCCACTGTAACTATGTCCCTCCACCATGCTGCAGATAATACTCTTCTTCCTTCCATCTTGCCAAGCATTACAGGCTTCTCTAGGGAATTAGGATTGCACATAATGTGTCCAAAGTAGGATATTTTGAGCCTGGTCATTTGTGCTTTGAGTGAGAACTCTGTTGGTTTCTTTGATGATCCATTTGTTGGTTTTCTTGGCTGTCCGTGGTATTCTCAAGCGTCTTTTCCAACGTCAAAGTTCAAGACATCAATAGACTTCCTTTTGATGATGCTTTGAAGAAGCGGAGCTAGTTTGCAAAATAACGGGTCCGCTTTCCTGCTTCTAAAAATAAAAGGAAGAGTGTTTTCCTCCACTCTCTTCAGATTATTTCCACCAGCATATCCAGGTTCTGTATATACATAACACAAGGCAAATATTTCTCTGGCTGTGGAATATTCCTGAAAGCAATTGGAGTAACACAAAAGAACCTTAAGGTGATAAATAGTGTTGCCTTTAATGCACGAAGGGATTCGTGGCAAATTAGATTATACACTGGAACGTTTTTCTCATTTTTTTTCCAAAAGTGTTGTAGAAAGTTAGCACCCACCCCTCTCCTAGAAGAATGAAATACTTTGAGAAATATTTAAAAAGGCAGAATAGTATATTTCCCTAAAGGAGAAACATGCTCTTGGAAAGCAGCCCCCATCTTTATTAATAGCCTCAGCAGGACTGGGCCAGCCTATCTACAAAACAAAAGACCTTCAGCTCCAGGATGATGGGATTATCCTTCATGGCAGAGCCATTCAGCCACAATAGGAACTACACAACAAAGCCCCTTCATTGCATCAGCCCTAGCTTCAACCAAGCTTGACTGAGATAACCTACAAAATCAGCTATGACCCCTGCATAGCCCCATGGGAGTCTGACAGCAACTAATAGAATACATGCCCTTGCCACAGGAACAGGAAGCTCAAGGCCCAAGAGAAGGTATAGATAACCCTCTCTCTCAACTCCATGTGGTCAGCTGCCCAGGACCTCAAACCCATGTGGTCCTATCCATCAATAAACCATCTTTCCAATCAGCCTCCACATTTCCAATGTCTTTCTCCCCACTTGGAACTGAACCAAGATTGATATTTTTTCCAACAGTGTCCATGTTGCAGCTATCATTACAGCTTGCAGTAGCCAGTTTCAGAATTTATCTAGGCACCATGGAGATTCTAATTCTAAGTTTTGATTTAATAAGAAACAAAAATGAAAGAGTAACCTTTTCTGTCTACCTTTTTCTGTAGGGTCTGTAATTTTATTTTGTAATTATAAAATTTTTTATAATTTATTCTGTAGTTTTGAAAATACTGAATGCTATGTGTGCAAATGACTGTCCAGTGCATAGATAAAATTACATTTTAAAAAAATCTGTCAGCTACAGACTATGCACATGTGAATCCATATAGAGCTTGGAATTCATTCTTTCATGGAAGCAGGAACTAAATAAATTGCTTATTTCAAAACAGTGACCAGAATCATGCTTGGAGTCATCATGAAGCATGATCTTCACACGTTGTGAACACTTGGATTAAATTCCACTTTAAATTTCAAATCCCCTTAGCAGAAGAAAAGCCATTAGGGTTCTCTTCACTTCTATTTCTTATTAGGTCAAAAGGCAAATGAAATACTAGTATTAAAGTTCAAGATTCTGATACTAACGCCATCATTTTTAAAAAAAATCATCGCAAGCATTGTCTATCTGTATCTATATCACAATTACTGCTAGTTAAAGATGGTTAGGATATACTAGAAATTTCCAGTAATCTTGAAGACGTGAAAGCACTCTGTCAGCGTCCCAACTAACAACCCCCCCCCCCGAACAAAAGAACTCCGAGGGATGAGATCTCCTCAAAGAACATTTTATTAGGGCATGTCATATTGGCACGATGCTGGTGAAAACCGGATCGAAAAATTCCTGCTGGTTTCCCCCCTAATTAAAAGTAAAAGTTTGTCACTTCCCCAGAGGCATCAATCACATGGTCCAATCAGCACACAGTCTAGACATGGTATGACCTTAGTTTCCACCTCCCAAGCACCTGCACACATGACCTTGGTTCTCAGGGGAAAGAATGTTGTTTTCGGTTATAGCACCCCAGCTATCTCTACACCCACCTCCCTATCCCTCATCTCCAGTCTGTGTCAGCACTGAAGCTTTGAAGAAAGGAAAAACCCCAGTAGAATAGTAAGATGGCCACCGCCTAGCCAGCTTCAGGGCTGACAACTCACAGTAGCCTTGGGGAAAAAAATATTCCAGAGGTCAGTATTATACACATTTCTTTCAGGACAACTACTAAACAACTCTAAATGTGGAACTGAAGTCCTGGCAGTTGCATATATTCTTCTCTTCTCTTTTATTTGTTAATTTTTTTGGGGGAGGGGAACAGCGGCCACATTTGGCCAGTCATTTTTTTTCCTAATGACATGAAGAGAGAAAACTGCCATCTTCCTGCAAAAGGCCTATTACAATACGTTTCCAGAAGCCCCAGATTCTTCTCTGCATTTTCAACTTTCTGTTAATATAAAACTAAGATTTTTTTTTTAATTGGGAGCACTTTGTCTGGTGTCTTTAATCTTGATGCAGCATTCTTGCATCACCTTCTATTGTGATGGAGATTCTGAAGGACGGTACCTTTCCTCTACCTTCAGGGGGAAAAACAAAACTATTGCAATTGATACTTTTCTTGCATTACTTTTAAAAGATGTGGAAAGCAAGTGAGATTTCTTTTATTAACAGGGTCTCAACATCATTTCTCGGTTCTCAAGCAGGAAGAACAATACAAGAGTCCACTTTTCTCCCACTATTTGAAAATTACGTAATTTGCAAAAGAAGGTCCTTACATTTGTTTAAAAGCATTATTTGATGCAGGGAATGTGGCTTTTATTACAATGCAATTTGTGCAATTTATTACAATGGAGGTTCATAAGCAGTGGAGTGGAATGGTCCATGCTCCCTTAATTTGACATTTCTCTTAGATCTGACTTGATCTATGAGCCTCTAGTGCTCAGTTTGGCTGTAAAGTATCCGTGCATGTATTTATTTTTAGCATGCAATGAAATGTGCAGTGGGAATTTTAAAAGTGAGGCATAGTAACCTCTACCATATCTGGCTGCTTCCAGACATGTCCCTTTATTCAATCTGTGATATCAGAAGTGAGCCAGTCATGGGAAATATAAAAACAAAATAAGATTAATGCATTGCTTCCCTCAATTGGTCTCATTTGGAAAAAAAATTGCATGTTCACAATTAGCTTGATAAAGAAGAAGTCACTAAGTCTCACCTATGGTTTATTTGAAAATTGATGAAATTGGGACCTCTCCACGTTGACTCAGCCTTCCATCCTTCCAAGGCCAACAAAATCAGGACCCAGATTTTTGGGAGCAATATGCTGACTCTGTAAACTGCTTAGAGAGGGCTTTAAAGAACTGTGAAGCGGTATATAAGTCTAAGTGCTATTGCCATTTCTCCCACATAACTTCAGATAACCCTTAATCTACAACAATAAAGCAGAAATTTTTTTGGGGGGGAGTGTTAGGGCAGAGGTGGCTTCCTGCCGGTTCAGACCAGTTGTTTAGAACCGGTAGCGGGAATTTCCCCCCACTCGCCAAACCGGCAGCGATGGCTGGCTGGACACGCCCCCGAACCGGCTCTCTCAGCAGCACCATAGGCGCCGCCATCTTGTTTTTCGCTTCTGCGCATACGCAGAAGCTGTTTTTTGCTTCTGCGCATGCGCAGAAGCTGGATTTTCAGCACTGCGCCTGCACGCGTGTGCCCACGCGGCGCGGGAGGAAGCGAACCGGCAGCGAGGTAAGTCAGAACCCACCCCTGGGTTAGGGCTATAATAAACATTTCAGTGAGACGAACACTTTAAAGTAAACAAGGCAAGGAATTAAGTTAAAGGAATGAAATTATAAAGTAATTAAACTAAACTAAATGAACGGTGCAATTCATACATTATTGCCAATATATTTAACAATAATCCCCTTTTGTTAATGGCAACTTTGAGCCACTCTTTCAGGGACAGGGGTTGTTTAGAAACATGAAATATACATACATACATACATACATATTCTGAAGGGTGAATTCAAGACTTCTGCAGGGCCTCTGGAGCCACAGATGGTGTCCCCTGACCCACTGTCAGCCCTTCAAGTAAACCTGATTAGAAACAGTCTCCACAGGATGATTAGAACTATGCTTTATTGAAATGCATTAAAGCAACAGCATCTTGCAAATTTGCCTGGGTTTGCTCTTCCTTATCTCGTAAACTCCAGAGAACAAGGAGAAGCTAGTCTGAGTCTTTCTTTTTGTAATACTCTCTCCCCTCTTCCTTTATTTTTCCTTGAAGACATTTCGCTTCTCATCCAAGAAGCTTCCTCAGTTCTGACTGAATGGTGGGGAATGGAAGGATTTATATTCCTTGCAGTCGTTCCATTCTCCACCATTCAGTCAGAACTGAAGAATCTTCTTGTATGAGAAGTGAAATGTCTTCAAGGAAAAATAAAGAAAGTCCAGTTGCCTCTTGAAAAAGCAGCTTTGGGACAACCATGACTGAGTCCCTCTATAGTTATCTCTCCCCTCTTGGTACTTAAGGCATGATTCTTCTGCACCAGTGGTGGGTTGCTACCGGTTCGCACCGGTTCAGGAGAACCGGTAGCGGTAATTTGGCCAGGGTCGCCGAACCGGTAGCGACTGACACTTGCCCTGCCTCGCCTTCGCCACGTGCATCCACAGAACTGCCTCATCCTGCCTACACACAGGTAAGCATTTGTGCTAGCCTCCCGCCCTCCCCGCCTGGTCAGCGTCTCCCGAAGCTGCCGCCATTGCAGCCGCAGCGGGGACAGGGGGGTGGCCCGCTTCGCTGCCATGTGGCTACCAAGCTTGCCGGGCCAGGCGGCCCCCTCCCCACCTGCCAGCATCTCCCAAGCTGCCGCCATTGCAGCCACGGCAGGGATGGGGCAGCCCGGCAAGCTTGCCAGGCTGGCAGCTTCGGGCTGGCGGCTTCGCCCTCCCCTCCGCCACTGCCCTCTCCTCCCGCTGTGCTCAGCCAAAGAGCCGCCTTGGGGGGACATGGTGAGGCTCACTCGCCTTTTGGGCCTGGTGTGCTCGGCCTGGGGGGGGATGTGCCGCTTTCTTCCTTCTCTCACCGTTGCTGCTCTGGAGCTCGCCGGATCACTTCGTCCCACCCAGATCAGGTGTGTGTGTGTGTGTGTGTGTGAGAGAGAGAGAGAGAGAGACCTGGTCACGTCTCTCAGCCATTGCGTGCAGAGAAAGACCTTGCAAAGTAAAGAAAAACTTCTTGTGAGGGTGAGAAGTTGTTAATTGCCTCGCACTCATGAGAAGTTTTTCTTTACGGTGCAAGGTTTTTCCCTGCACGCAACGGCTGAGAGACAACCCGGAGCTGCCAGTCTCCGGTAAGATGTGTGTCTCGCAGTGGGGCACAATTTGGGGGTGGCAGATGGGGCAGGGGATGGGGCGGGGCAGGGCCGCTAAACGAGGGGAAATTTTCCTACCTTTTCCTGTGGGCGTGGCTTGGTGGGGGGGTCATGTGACTGAGTGGGCGTGGTGTGAGTGTTGTCAAGTTGGCCACACCCACTCAGTCACATGCCCCCCACCTAATATGCCCACCGAACCAGTAGTGAAAATTTTTGGAACCCACCACTTTTGGTTCCTTGACAATGGCTGGGTTCCGTCACCACTGTCCGTATTTATAGATTTCTTTGGGTGGGGAAAGGAGGGATTCACTTCTTATATTAAAAGAACTTAGAGAAGCTGGAACTCTCCTGATATTTTGGATTACAACTATCATAATGCTCCTATTTGAAAGCAACTATCAGAAAGAAAGTTGTGAGAAGCCCAGAAGCATACTGTATGTTATAACAATGACCAGTCAATTGACCATGTGATACCTTATCTAAAACTAAGAGACAGTTTCTTCATCCAAAGTCCTTAAAACATATAGAATTGAAGGATTTATAAAATGATACAAAGATAGCTATTTTTTAAAACCAAGAATTATGGAAAACACTCAATTATGGATGTGCAATTTGTTTTATTTATCCAGAGTTTTAAACTAGTTCACTATCTGGGTATATTTTACATATTTCTAGCCTTTTATTGTTCTTAATTACTGTGTTTCATATAGTATTTCTTAGTATGTTTTGCACTTTGCATTTAAATTACAATGTAAAAAATACAATAGGCATTCTCCTTTTCATAATAATCTGAGAACAATATGTGATAATTAAGCATGCTTGAGCAATTCAATATTTTCACATTCAGGTGACCTAATCTGCTCTTCTGAAATTTACAATATATGCAATCTATTAATCCACTAGAGTTTTTTTTATTCTATTCTGATTTATGCTCCTACAAATTGTTGTGTCACAGTATATCTTAAAGGAAATGTGCCAAAATAGGCATTTAAGGCTATTTTTGTAAAGAAAATACATATTTAAATATGTATATCAAAAGAAACTACTGTTTGCATACATCTTTTCAGAAAAATAACAATACTTTTAAAACATACATAACATGAATATTGGAAAGAGTTTTAATGAGTGATTATCCTATGTCAGAGAGCATGGTTCCCATTGCCATTTTAAAAAGTTTCATGAGCTGGTCCTTACTGGACATGGATTCTTCCATTACAGCCAAAATTACTTAAATTAAATGAGAATAAAACGATACCTCATCTTCTCATTTTTCTTCAGTAACCTTTAGAAACTTTTATCTCCTCATCAGCAAAGTTCCTGATTTAGTTTTGTGTTAGATTTGTGTTTTGCAGGGATTCCTGACTAAAAGCCTTTGATAGCCTAATTCTGAACATTTAGTACATCAATGCTTTTCTTAGACCCAGCAGGCAAATCAATCATTCAGAAGGACCATCTGTTGGCATCTGCAACCTGTTAATTCTGCTACTCTGAGTTTAGGTGCCTTGCGACTTGTTTGATAAAAGAATCGTTGTGGTTCCTAAGCAATGATGCGTCTGATGGGATATGCCACATTAAATTCAGTTAGCTTTTTGGCATATTTTTCTCTTTATATGAATGTCACTCGTTTAGTAAATGTTGGGAAAGGAACTTATGTCAATAGCATAACATGATGGCTGCATACAGGAAATCTTACCTACCTGACGCCTCAAAGAAGATTGGAATAAAGTCCTACCTGGAATTCTGTAGAGCTTCCATCAATGAATTGCAAGAATTGCAATTCTGAATGGTATTCAAAAACACTGAGCCAATAGTCTGTAGAGATTCTCAGTCATCCAGGTCATGGTTGTCCCAAAGGTGCTTTTTCAGGAGGCAACTGGACTTTCTTGTTTTTTCTTTTGAAGACATTTCGCTTCTCATCCAAGAAGCTTCTTCAGCTCTGACTGGATGGTGAGGAATGGAAGGATTTATATTCCTTGCAGACAGCTGGTCATTTGCATCCTTTTAGAGGGTCATTGAAGCACTTGGAGGTTTATCTGGGTCCTCAGGGTCACCTGAGTAGTGCTCCTAGTTCCTGTAGTCTGCAATTTTTCCTCTGGAAATCCATTCCTATTCCCACACCATTCCAACGGTGTTCATCCCAAATTGTATAGCTAAAGGTCTGCAGAGATTCTCAATCATCCAGGTCATGGTTGTCCCAAAGGTGCTTTTTCAGGAGGCAACTGGACTTTCTTGTTTTTTTCCTGAGCCTATAGATGCCTCTTTTGCTGCTCACCGAGCTCTTGGATTTAAGATTTAAATCTAAGATTTAAGGCGCATCTCCTCTCATGCTCTGCTCCATGCAATTTCCTTGCCCATCACCCTCTTCACTTTGCCATGCATTAAATAGCTTTTAGACACTTGGTGAAAAGAACTGAGTTAGTGGACAAGAAGTGACCAGCAGAAATTAGATCCTATTTCTGTAGAATGGAAATAGATTACTAAGAGGAAGAATCCATAAAAGGGCAGTCCTGGCATTGGACCAAATGAGGCAATTAGGTGGGATAACAAACATGGAAGGGGGAGAATATCAGAGTTTGTTGCATAAAAATAAAAAACGAGAAGCACACACAGATGACTGATTCAGCTGGATTCAATAACTTTTTTATAAACATAGTAATATATACATACAATACCACAGGTAGATTATTTCTTCAAGTAAACACATGCAGGAGTTAGTTTCATTTCAGCAGCAGACAAGCAGAGAGAGGACAAAGAGCAGAGTAGACTGGAACCACGCCCAGCCTTAAGCTAAGTTTTAGTTTTGATTCTCTGCACAGACTCAGATGTGGTTAGCTCCCATTGGCTGACTTAGTTGCTATGCCTATTCATTGGCTAACCTTGTTAACATGGCTCTCCCAGTCATGAATATTCTAACAGAGAAACCCAGCAAGATTTTTTGAATGAGAAGAACATGTACAGTCTAGTTTTCCCCATACCTTTTATGCTAGCAATTGCCAATTTATAAGGAAATAGAAGGGATATGTTGTCATTTTTCCAACTAGCAGACTGCCTCAGCCCTTGCTTATAAAATGAATGTCTCCTTCAGACAATTTGTTAATTCTCATAATATAGCAATAGCACTTAGACTTATATACCGCTTCTCAGTGCTTTACAGCCCTCTCTAAGCGGTTCACAGAGTCAGCATATTGCCCCCAACAATCTGGGTCCTCATTTTACCCACCTCAGAAGGATGGAAGGCTGATAATATATCATTCAGCCATCCTGGAATGACAGATCTCTAATCCACAGTTATTCTTGATAGTATCATTAAGTATGCATTATGAAAGACTAACTAAAAACCGCTGTCTACCAGGTTAAGCCATCATCTACCTAAGGACAATCCTAATGTCAGAGAGCTCAGACTGCTGTTCTACACACATCTATTATCACTTTAGCAATTTGCGTATTCCATCAGGACCTGCCTAAGAATAAGGTTAGACCTTGCAGTACATTCATATTTATTAATAAACCAGCTTACTGATTCAGCTGAATCTTTTTGCAGGTTTATGTTTTAATACGGTTTAATACGGTTTAATATGGTTAATTAGCAGCAAAGAGTTGCAAAACACTGGCTTTGCTTCCAAATCATTTCTAAAGTGTGCTCAGCCATAATGTTTACACCAATCTCTATCCTATCATCTCGGTCTCTCTCCCTCCCTCCCTCCCTCTCTCCCTCCCTCCCTTTCACTCTCCCTCCCTTCCCCCCTCTCTCCCTCTCTCCTTCTCTCTCTCCCTCTCTGTCTCCCTGTCCCCCCTCTCTCTCCTTTGCTCTTTTTCTCCCCCCTCTACCTCTCTTTTCTTCTTTCCCCTTTCTCCCCCTCCCTTCCCATCTCTCTCTCTCTCTCCTCTACCTCTCTGTCCCTCTCTCTCCCCCTTCCTCTCCCTCTCTCCCTCTCTCTCCTTTGCTCTCTTTCTATCCCCTCTACCTCTCTTTTCTTCTCCCCCCTCTCTCTCCCTCTTCCCCTCCCTCCCTCCCTCTCCCTCCCTTCCCATCTCTCTCCTCTCTCTTTCTCTTTCTCTTTCTCTTTCCCTTCCCCTTCCTCTTGTAAATGGATCTCTCTCTCTCTCTCTCCCTCCCTTCCCATCTCTCTCTCTCTCCTCTTTCTCTCTTTCTCTTTCCCTCCACACTTGTAAGTGGATCACAAGCTTCCTAACAGACAGGAAGCAGCAGATGAAGCTAGGCAAAATCACATCAGATACTTGTACAATTAGCACAGGAGCCCCCCAGGGCTGTGTGCTCTCTCCACTTCTCTTCTCTCTATATACCAATGATTGCATCTCAAACGATCCATCTGTTAAACTACTGAAGTTTGCAGATGATACAACAGTGATCGGTCTCATTTGAGACAACTATGAATCCGCATACAGATGGGAGGTTGAACAACTAGCCTCGTGGTGCGACCGGAACAATCTGGAACTGAACACACTCAAAACCGTAGAAATGGTGGTAGACTTTAGGAGAAACCCTCCCATACTACCACCTCTTACAATACTAGACAACACCGTATCAACAGTATAGACCTTCAAATTCCTAGGTTCTATCATATCTCAAAACCTAAAATGGACATCTAACATCAAAAACGTCATCAAAAAAGCACAACAAAGAATGTTCTTTCTGCACCAACTCAGGAAGCTCAAACTGCCCAAGGAGTTGCTGATACAGTTCTACAGAGGAATTATTGAGTCTGTCATCTGCACCTCTATAACTGTCTGGTTTGGTTCTGCAACCCAACAAGACAGACACAGACTTCAGAGGATAATTAGAACTGAGGAAAAAACAATCACTACCAACCTGCCTTCCATTGAGGACCTGTCAAACCACGAGTCAAAAAGAGGGCTGTGAAAATATTTACAGACCCCTCGCATCCTGGACATAAATTGTTTCAACTCCTATCCTCAAAACGACGCTATAGAGCACTGCACACCAAAACAACTAGACACAAGAACAGTTTTTTCCCGAACGCCATCACTCTGCTAAACAAATAATTCCCTCAACACTGTCAAACTATTCACTAAGGCTGCATTAATATTACTATTAGTCTTCTCATCATTCCTATCACCCATCTCCTCCCACTTATTACTGCATGACTGTAACTTTGTTGCTTCTATCCTTACTATGTATATTAATATTTTTTCCTG
>QLTV01004085.1:4274921-4296140 GCA_003457575.1 Thermophis baileyi
AAGACCTCCAAGGTCCCTTCCAACTCTGTTATTCTATTCTATTCTGATTTTAAGAAACCAGTTGAAGTGAAATGAATTTTAGTCATAGTTCACACTGGAGTGGAAAAAAATGTACTCATATAACACGTTTTTAAATTAAAAATAATTTACTTAGGGAGATAAGTCATTAATCCAATTTAATATTTATTTGAATCAACATGATGGCTCCAAGAGTGACATTTGCAACATTAAGGAATGATTCAACCGTAAGATATACATGTAGGAAATTAAAAGATGATTTAAGGTTCGGCTATGATTAAGCTTTTAAAGATTTGTTCAGGTAATAACTAGGTATAGGACTAATTATGCCAAACATAGTTTTGGATTATTCATGTATGGAAGCAAAAGCATAGAAAGAATATCTTTAATACCTAGAAATTAATCTTTTAATTAAACATGGGCCTTATTTCTCTTACAATAAGTATACATGTTACACTCCCAACTGGACTAGGATAGGTAATAGATAGATGATAGATAGATAGATAGATAGATAGATAGGTAGGTAGGTAGGTAGGTAGGTAGGTAGGTAGGTAGGTAGGTAGGTAGGTAGGTAGGTAGGTAGGTAGGTAGATAGATAGATAGATAGATAGATAGATAGATAGATAGATAGATAAATATGAGATCTTTTACTACCATTATTAAAAGGTCTATATTAAGCAGTTATTGTTTACTAATTCCCTTTACAAAAAGATCAATTAAGATTCTACATTCGTTTTCATTTGCAAGTTTCCTGAACATAAACAATTCTTTTATAATGTCCCACTGTGTCCCATATATTTTTTATAAATTATGAATACTTTCTTTTAATACTTCCTTTTCAGACGCATTTCTTATTTTTCAAATTTATCAATCTCTCTCTGTGTGTGAGAGAGACAGAGAGAATAACAAGTGTGAGTGGATTCAATAGAATTCATTCAGTGCTGCATAATCCATTTTGGCACAAATCTACTCATAGAAATCTGTGGCAGATTTTGTTAATATTTATATATTCAACTATTCAGCTTTGAATGCAAGTTTTGGGCTGCATGTTTGAACTCATGACTGTACAATTATTTATTTGTTTATTTGTTTGTTTCTTTGTTTATATGGCTGCTCAGCTCACAAAAAGTGACTCTAGGTAGCAGATTACACTTACTTTTTAAAAAGATAAATATATAAAACATTAATATTTAAAAACTTATAGAAGCACAAAATAACAAGAGGATGATGTTAGCTGAAGTAAGGAAGCCATCACAAGATCTCCCCAGTACCCTGGGACCTCCCCCCCCCCAGGCCTGAGGGCATAGTCAAATTTTGAAGGACCTGTGGAAAGTTAAGTGGAATGGAGTTAACATCGCTTCCATGGGGAAGAAGATCCCATAAAACAGGAACCATGGCAGAGAAGGCCCACCTACTGGGACCTGCCACATCTGGTTGGACTGGCAGATAAAATCCTGGAGGGCAGTCCCTTAGATAACCCAGCTGCATGCCAGGGTTAAAGGGCTTTAAAGGTGTTGGAAGAAAAATCAGGTCTGGTTCCAAGCTGGGAGAAAGATCCTTAAATAAAATGGAGGCAGGCTGCAGGAAAGGAGGTCTCTGTATATTTGGTAGCCAGGAACTTCAGTGTCAGCAGCATGTTTCTAGGGTGGCTTACAAAATGGCGTTGAGACTAGGTGGGGTTTTATGCATTCTTTGGGGCTTTGTGATTGAGATGCCTGTTCCTGTGTAAGAATATGTGCTTTAATACCTTAATGGCTGTTGCCAGATTCCTATAGGGTCATGTAGAGGTAATGGCTGACTCTATAGGCAAGCGGGGAAATGCAAATCCTAGGTGTTTTGTTTGTCTGAGCTAATCTTGTCAGTTTGGGCTCCTTGCCTATTATGTGGTTTATTTAGGATTTCTGGCTGTTCTTTGTTTATGAATAGTGTGGCCCAACTTTCTGAATGGATGCAAAATATCCATTCCTAAAGACTAGCCTCTTCAAGCTTCTGCTTGAGGCTGTTTTCCTATAGCATGAAGACTGGGGCTGCCATCTGCCTTTATTAAGATTTTCCTCCTCTTGTCCTTTAGGGGAAATAGTCTATCTTGCCTCTTTTAATATCCTGTAGAATATTTTTATTCTGGGGAGGGAGTGGGACTTCCCACAAAGACTAAAACCACCACTTTGTATTGGATCCAGAAGCAAACTGACAAATGTAACTTGTGTAACAAACACTGTTCTAGGAGCACACAAAACTGCCCAAATGGCAGCATTCTGCACCAGGCTGAAGCTTCTGGATACTCTTCAAGAGCACTCCTATGTAGACCACATTGTAGTAGTCCAATTTGGAGATGACTAGGACATGAGTGACAATGAACAGAGCCCCCCTCCCAATTCAGGAATGGCCCGAACTGGTAGCAACCTGCTGGTGACATCACGGAGCCGGTTCAGTCGGTGCCAGTCCGTGGACGCCGCCATCTTTTTGGGGGGGGGGAATGCGAATTTTTTTTAATTATTATTTTTATTATTTTTTCTTCTGCGCATGCGCAGAAGCCGAGTTTCCAGCACTGTGCATGCATCGCCATCTTGTTTTTGGCTTTTTGTGGGGGGGGGATTTTTTTGATTTTTCGGCACTGCACATGCGTGCATACGTGAAGCACGCGCACGCCCACGCGGTGCAGGAGGAAGCGAACTGGCAGCGAGGTAAGTTAGAACCCACCCCTGGTACGCATGTATTTTTCTAGATGACTTCTGCTAAGTGAAAGGTCTAAAAGTGTAATGGAATGTGGGAATGACCTTGGGGAAAGGGAGTGGAAGAGATGATGTCTAGGAAACAATCAGATGAGAAAGGCAGGAGTCCCAGTGGCTTAACATTTAGAGAAAGCAACTTAGGAAGGACTCGTCCTAATGGATCAGGTGTTTAAAAGCAGCAGCTGGAAGTTTGTACCCTCAGACTTGAAAGATTCTGTTAATGTAACCTTGTAATAGAGTAGATTAAGCAATAGTAAGAGCAATAATAATAGCACTTATCCCTGGTGGCACAGTGGTTAGAATGCAGTATTGCAGTCAAAGTCTGAAGTTTGATCCTGGCGGAGCTCAAGGTGATTCAGCCTTCCATCCTTCCAAGGTCAGTAAAATGAGGACCCCAATTGTTGGGGGCAATATGCTGACATTGTAAGCTGCCCGGAAATTGCTGTAAAGCACTATGGGGTAATATATAAATCTAAGTGATATTGCTATTCTGACCTATGCCTATAGGACTTTATATACATGGGCATAAATTGGAAATATTAGGCCAGTTACTAATACCGTGTTTTCCCGAAAATACAACCTACCCCAAAAGTAAGTCCTAGCTTGATTTTTACACTTGTGCCCAATATAAGCCCAACCACCCCCCCCAAATAAGCCCTAATTAAGACTCAGCCCACTCCAGGGTGCACGGGTAAAAATTAAGCTAGGGTGATGATGGGGGGGTGGAGTTGCCCTACTATTTACCTTCGGACCGTTGCAGCCAGGCCTTGCACACCCCGACACCTGCCTTGCCGGCGCATTTCTTCTGCAGCCCGCAAGGCCAGCAAAGCTTTCCTGAAGACCTCTGCAGCTGATAACAGAGCTTTGGATAGATCCGAAGCTCTGTTATCGGCTACAAAGGCCTTCAGGAAAGCCTTGTCAGCTGCAGAAGAAGTTCCTGAAGGCCTCTGACAGCGAAAAGGAGGCCGGGGGCGATGCGTTCAAGTGAGGTGAGTCAGTGGATGACATCTCCCCTGAAAATAAGATCTGGTGCCTTTTTTGGTGGCAAAAAATATATAAGATAGGGTCTTATTTTCAGGGAAACACGATAATATAGAACAATGTGATGTTATTTACATTAAGTTGGATTAATATTTTTTTCTTAAAACTTATTAGGCATGGCCAGCACAAAACTCTGGGAAACTAAAAAAAAAAAAAATGGAAGAAAAAAATATGGAACGGTGTTAAGGGCATTTTCTCAAAAAAAAAAAAAATGCTCTCAAAAAAGTCCTTCACCCATGACATGGACCCAAATAGGTTGAACTCTGCTATATTCCATCTAGAACTTGCAACTGCGCTAAGTAGATTCTGAAATGCTACAGGTAGTCCTTGATGTACGACCACAATTGAGCCAGCGGTGGGTTGCTCCCGGTTCAGCCCTGTTCGGCGAACCGGTAGCGGCGGCAGGGGGAGCCTCCGCCCACCCGCCCAGAACATGAGCGCGCGCTCACGAGCGAACTGGTAGCAACGGGATTTAGAACCCACTACTGAATTTAGCCCAAAATTTCTGTTGCTAAGCGCGACAGTTGTTAAGTGAGTTTTGCCACATTTTTCAACCATTCCTGCCACAGTTGTTAAGTGAATCATTGCAGTTGTTAAATTAGCAACAGAGTTGTTAACTTACTCTGGCTTCTCTATTGACTTTGCTTGTCAGAAAGTCACAAAAAGTGATCATATGATGGGACACTGCAATCGTCATAAATATAAAACCAGTTGCCAAGCATCCGAATTTTGATCACATGACCATGGGGACACTGCAACAGTCGTAAGTGTGAAAAATGGGTATAAGTCCCTTTTTTTCTGTGCTGTTGTAAATTCAAACAGTCACTAAATGAACGGTTGTAAGTCGAGGATTACCTGTACAGCTCTTCTGTTTAAAGGCCCAATATTTTGTAGTCATCATTTGTATCTTTTTTTTTCTGAGTGGTGGGGTGGCCTAGAGGTGGAGCTCTCACCTCACAATCAGGAAGCTGTGAGTTCGATCCTAGGTAGAGGCAGATATTTCTCTCTCTGGGCACAATGAGTATATGTCTGCTAAATATAACTCCGCATTGGCGACAGGAAGGGCATCCGGCCAGTAAACACTCAGCTCCATTCAGTTGCCCAGACTCCACCCCGCAAGGGATTATGGGGTCGTTAAAAGAAGATGATTTGTATCTTTTTTTCTCCTAATTCCAGATATTCTTAGGAAACTAAAGTGCCAACATGCCCTGTCATTAAAAATCTACAGGAACTGGGCATGAAAAGAGCTTGAATAAAGATTTATTTTATGGTCAGTATTCATCATTTGGTTCACTGTCTATTTGGAAGCATGACAGCATTATCAGAAGCCTTAGAAACTGTTGATGCCATTCCATACTTCATTTATTCTGTTATCTTTGAAACTCCTAGGTGTACACAGCATATGATTTACAATGGAATCTGACAACCCTTAAAAAATAAATCAAGGTACAATCCATGAGCATTTCTGACAACCTTCTGGACTTCTACATGCCACTTCAACTGTATTTTGAAATCTAAACAAAACATTATTGGTTCGCTGTTGTTGCTTTTAAGCCGGTCCAAATTGAAGAAAAAAAATTAACAGCAGTTTCTTTCCATGCCACTATCACTAGAAATAGCATGAAAGAAATAATTTAATAACTGAACGATTTAGAGAAATGTCTCAACTGGAGATAGAAGAAAAGCATATTTGTTAGGAGAGTTAAAGTGACTGAATAGCTGTTTGTGAAAAATAAGGTCACCTTTCAGCATAAATAAGTTTTTTAAAAAAATCTTCCAACAGAAACTGCACATGCATCAAGACAGTTCAGAAATCAGAGATATCAACAATAATAAAGGGTCATATGTCCCAAAGGTGCTTTTTCAAGAGGCAATTGGACTTCCTTGTTTTTCTTTGAAGATGTTTCGCTTCTCATCCAATAAAGCTTCTTCAGTTCTGACTGGATAGAGGGGAATGGAAGTATTTATACTCCTTGCAGACAGCTGGTCATTTGCATTCTTTTAGCGAGTCATTAAGGCCACCTGGAGGTTTATCTGTGTCATCAAAGAGGCCATCTATGTCAAAATTGAACAGTCCTCTCTCAACAGAAGGGGAGGGATATGACATCATCTATCTCCAGTCTACAACACAGTCCTTTCCACAGTTCCAAGAAGGCTCCACACCCATTTGCCATCACTCAGGTGACCCTGAGGACACAGATAAACCTCCAGGTGGCATCAACGACTCTCTAAAAGAATGCAAATGGCCAGCTGTCTGCAAGGAGTGTAAATCCTTCCATTCCCCACCATCCAGTCAGAGCTGAAGAAGCTTCTTGGATAAGAAGAGAAACATCTTCAAAAGAAAAACCAGAAAGTCCAGTTGCCTCTTGAAAAAGCACCTTTGGAACCTGGATGACTTAGAATCTCCATATGGGTCATATGGTGTCTCAGAGAACAAACTTATTTTGAATTAAGTCATGTACTTTTCATGACACATTTCAATTCACCTATAGGTTCTGAATACATCCAGTTCTATATTTCTGAATATAGGTAGTCCTTGACTTGCAACCACAACTGACCCAAAAATTGTTGCTGAGACAGTTATTATAAGTGAGTTTTGCCCCCTTTTTACCACCTTTTTTTGCCACGGTTGTTAAGTGAATCGCTGCAGTTGTTCAGTTAGTAACATGGTTGTTAAGTGAATCTGGCTTTCCCATTGACTTTGTCACAAGGTTGCAAAAGGGGATCACATGACCCCGGGATACTGCAAGCGGTGGTGGGTTGCTGCCGCTTCGGACCGGTTCTTTAGAACCGGTAGCTCTGACTCCAAGCCGAGAGCGAACCGGTTCTCTGTGTCCCTGAAAGTGGGCCCGCCCACCCGTCCCTGGGTTATACTGACCTTTATCTCTGCTTCCGAAGCCCAGCTGATCGGGGGCGGCAGATTGAATTGCCGCTCCACAGCTGTTTTCCATGCTCGTTGCCTCATTTGCAACGCGGAAGGTTTTTTTTTTTTTAGTACTGAGCAGAGGATCATTTTCGGGAAGGGACACGTGCGCGCGTGAGAGTGAAGCGAGTGCACACGCGCAAAACGTGCACTTCCGTCGCGATGCGAACCGGTAGGGAAGGTAAGTAGAACCCACCCCTGACTGCAAGTATCATAAAATATCAACCAGTTGCCAACCATCCGAATTTTGATCACGTGACCCTGATGCTGCAATGCTTATTAGTGTGAAAAAGAGTCATAAGTCTTTTTTTTTCCAGTGCCATTGTAACTTCAAATGGTCACTAAAGGAATGATTGTAATTTGAGGAGAACATGTAGTCCAGTCTCACCCAGGTCCATTCATCTGATCCTCACAGAGAAAGGAAATGGGTTTATACATTTCACACTGCCCATAACAACGGTGGGTAGACATTTATTTGTTTGTTTTGCATTTACAAACACACACACACAAAGACACACAAAGACACAAACATACTAGAACCTAGAATTAAGGAGACATTTCCTGACAGTTAGAACAATTAATCAGTGGAACAACTTGCCTCCAGAAGTTGTGAATGCTCCAACACTGGAAGTTTTTAGCAATAGCAATAGCACTTAGACTTATATACCGCTTCACAGTGCTTTACAGCCCTCTCTAAGCGGTTCGCAGAGTCAGCATTTTGCCCCCAACAATCTGGGTCCTCATTTTACCCACCTCGGAAGGATGGAAGGCTGAGTCAACCTTGAGCCTGGTGAGATTCGATCTGCCAAACTGCAGGCAGCCGGCAGTCAGCAGAGGTAGCCTGCAGTACTGCACTCTAACCACTGCGCCACCGCGGCTCATAAGAGATTGGATAACCATTTGTCTGAAATGCTATAGGGTTTCCTGCCTAAGCAGGGGGTTGGACTAGAAGACCTCCAAGGTCCCTCCCAACTCTGTTATTCTATTTTATACTCCAAATATGTTACAATATATTATAAAACAAGTTTACATTAGGGGAAATTGAATATATTACATGCATGTTTATGCACATGAAAATTGCACAGATTGATAATAGGATAGAGCAGGGGTGTCAAACTCAAGGCCCGGGAGCGGGATGCGGCCTGTGGGGTACTTAGCTCTGGTCCACGGGGCCACCCTGGAAACAGCAAAGGACTGGCCCGTGGTGCCTCTGCCAGCAAAAACGGAGCTTGGGAGGCTGTCCGCGGCCCTCCCAATCTCTGTTTTCACTGGCAGAGGGTTGCAGGAGGCCATCGCAGCCAAAAACGGAGCTCGGGAGCCTGTTTTCGCTGGCAGAGCGCTTGGGCCACCACAGGCACCCCCAACACAAGTGACGTCTAGCTGGCCACACCCACCCTGGCCACACCCACATGGCCCCCCAAGGTCAAACACAACCCTAATCCGGCCCTCAATGAAATCGAGTTTGACACCCCTGGGATAGAGTAAATACTTATTATAGAAAATGAAATAAGCCATCTTAGTCATCATATGCCATCGCAATATTTTAGTTTGATGGTTGCAGTTCAGTGGCAGAATTTGAGAATTTTCAACAATTCAATTCCCAACAGCTCTGGATAAAGTCATTGTCATCGTTCGCTGTTGACAATATCGGATTGCTTATTTATTTATTTGATTTTACCCTGTCACAATCAATTGATTTTAGAAAGTAATAATCAAGAATTAATGAAACTTCCATAGTAGTATATTATTAATAATAAAAAAATTAAAGAGTTTAGAGGCTAATGGCCTGATTAAGTGCATTCTAGTCTCTTACATTCCTAAGAATGTTCAAACCAGGGGTGGGCTCCACTTATCTTCCCCACCGGTTCGCATCGCGGCATTTTGCATGCGCGCACTCGGTCCGCTCGCGTGCACGTGCACGTTCCCTCGCGCAATTTTGCTTCCGCACATGCTCAGTAGCTGCAATCAGCCTGAAACACAGCTGAGGAGCTGATCAGCTATGCTTCGGGCGAAGGAATAAAGGTCAGTATAAACCCGGGGGCGGGCGGGAGGGCCCTTTTTCAAGCAGCAGAACAGGAATAACCTTCCCAACAGTAAAAAATTCACAAAAAAAATCACAAAAAAAGATGGCAGCGCCCACGGACCGGCACCGACAGAACCGTATCCGTGACGTCACCAGCGGGTCGCTAACGGTTCGGGCGATCCAGTCCGAACCGGGAGGAACCCACCCCTGGTGCAAACACATAGTGCAGGGTTTCTCAACCTCACCATTTTAAGATGGGTGGACTTCAACTCCCAGAATGCCCCAGCTAGCATTGGGGCATGACTGGGGAATTCTGGGTGTTGAAGTCCACCTATCTTAAAGTAGTCGAGGTTGAGAAACAATGGCATAGTTCATTCTCACATTGTAATATTTCCATGTAATGATTTTACTTACGTTTAGTACTAATGTGGGCATTGTTTTCACTTTTATCTTAATGCTGCTGTGGGTCATGTTGATGAGTCATGCAGCGATGAAGATGAAAACTATATTGGTTTTATGATAATTATCAGTGTAACATAAATAATAAGACAGTGAATACGATGAAAATATAGTAGATTAACTGCATCAAATGCATTGTGAAAGAACGTCACTGGGCCCCCTTAAACGAAGACAGAGAGGCATAAGTACTTAATTTTGATTTCTACAATTGCATATTTTTAAAATGAAATATTGGTCTCCTGCTATTCTCTAGTCATGTTGAAAATGTGCTTATTAAAAAGAACTAAAATTTTTAAATGAGATGCTGACTTTTGCAATACAACGTACTCTATGTATGACTCTACTGGGATGTGAGTAAGACATTGTACTTTCAACAGTTTACAACTTTCTAGGCAACATGCTGAGATAGATAGCAATCAAATTAGAGTTGCTGCAGAATAATAATTCAGCAGTATCACCCAGATGCATGGTTAACCAAAAACCGGAATCTAGTTGAAATATACTGTATGCTCTAGAGAGAGTATCTGGGGGAAAATAGACAAACAGGAAATTTTATTTCAGAAGGATTATTGGAAACAATAAGCTAAATTTTCAAACCCTAATATAGTGCACAGTGTATAATATGTGCTATTAAACAATACAAGAATTTAGATTAACAGAACAAGAGAATAACAGAGTAGGAAGGAATCTTGGAGGTCTTTTAGTCCAACCCCCTGCTCAGGCAGGAAACTCTATACCATTTCAGACAAATGGTTGTCCAATCCTTTCTTAAAAACCTCCAGTGATGCAGCATTCACAATTTCTAGAAGCAAGTCAGTCCACTAATTAATTGTTCTAGCTGTCAAGAAATTTCTCCTTAGTTCTAGGTTGGTTCTCTCCTTGATTAGTTTCCATCCATTGCTTTTTGTCTTGCCTTCAGGTACTTTGGAGAATAGGTTGACCCTCTCTTCTTTATGGCAGCCCCTTACATATTGGAACACTGCTACCATGTCACCTGTGATCCTTCTTTTCATTAAACTAGACATACCCAATTCCTGCAATCATTCTTCATATGTTTTAGCCTCCAGCCCCCTAATCATCTTTGTTGCTCATCTCTGCACTCTTTCCAAAGTTTTGACATCTTTTTTATAACGTGGTGACCAAAACTGGATGCAATATTCCAAGCGTGGTCTTACCAAGGCATTATAAAGTGGCATTAACACTTCACGTGATCTTGATTCTATCCCTCTGTTAATGCAGCCTAGAAATGTATTGGCTTTTTTGGCAGCTGCAGCACATTGCTGACTCATATTTAAGTGATTGTCCACTGGGACTCCAAGATCCCTCTCACAGTTACTACTATTGTGTAGTGACATTCAGAAAACACCCACTGAAATTAATGAATGGTCATAACTAATATAAGTCTAAGTTGAGTTATACGAAGAAATTCTTAAAAGTATCATTATATTAAAGAAAACGGACAGAAAAAAGGTGCTTTCAAAATAATGCCAACTGCATTGTTTTCTAAAAGTATTATACTGTACACTTTGCAGAAACAAGATTGATTCTTCATGTAGCACAAATTAAACATATCAATCATATGGAATAGGCAACATGTTGATTTCTGATTAGATGTGACACATTAACAATCTGCTCCAGCATTCCTTGGAGGGCCAGTATGTCAAGGTCAATCTCAGAGTCACAGACTAATGGCCCAACATGTGTAGTCATCTTTGCCTCCTATATCTTATGACAGCAAGGAAATACTAGAAAATATTGGAACTGAAAACAACGGCAGTCTTGTCAAATTTGTTCCATCCACTGCAGTAGGATAAGTCATGGTTGATTCTAAAGCGTCTGACGGTTGCTGATGTCGTTTGCCATTAACTGGAGTGTCCGATGGAGATTTCATCTATATAGAAAAGTTGTACACATCTACACAAACAAAAGGCTATCTTATCCATGCGTGCACAATCACATACACGCACACACAGAGTTACTTTATCATTTGATGTATCCATCCATCCTCTATGCCTGCATTTGATGTATCCATTTGATGTATCCATCCATCCTCTATGCCCACATTTATGCACATATATACATAAATACATACAGGCATATGTAATTGTTTCAATTCATCTACTAGATTCTGCTTATGTATTATTAGAGACTGTGTGAGTAAAGAAATGTTGCCTGCATGATTCGTAGCCCCTGTCCAGAGCCAGTCTACATACTTGCAACCTCAGCTAGCCAACACTAATGGCTATTATTAATATTGGTTCAAAAGAAAAAAAGCAGGGGCTAAAAAAGCAGGAGAAAATATCTACAGATCCTTCATATCCTGGACGTAAATTGTTTCAAGTCTTCCCCTCGGGACGCCGATGCACGGCATTGCATGTCAAAACAACTAGACACAGGGCAAGTTTTTTTCCCTTGTGCCATCACTGTGCTGAACACCTAATCCTCACAGTAGTGTTTTATATCTAAGTATATTTAGCCATGTTATATGGCTGTAGTAGTAGTAGTAGTATGCTTCTCGTCTTCTCTACCACTCCCTCTTATTGGTATCATTATTATTATTATTATGATACCAATAAGAGCCGAGGTGGCGCAGTGGTTAGAATACAGTACTGCAGGCTACTTCTGCTGACTGCCGACTGCCAGCAGTCCGGCAGTTCAAGTCTCACCGGCTCAAGGTTGACTCAGCCTTCCATCCTTCCGAGGTGGGTAAAATGAGGACCCAGATTGTTGGGGACAATATGCTGACTCTGTAAACCGCTTAGAGAGGGCTGGAAAGCACTGTGAAGCAGTATGTAAGTCTACGTGCTATTGCTATTGCTATTATGATTCTCACTACTCTGTTGCTTTGCATCTCCACTGAGAGCTTCTGCACTGGAGACAAATTCCTTGTGTGCCTAAGCACACTTGGCCAATAAAATATTCTATTCAATCTATCTAATTTTCTGAAAAGTGGGGTTCAGGAGAAGAGCCTTCTTTGCCATGGCTCCTGCCCTTTGGAGGTGAGATTGATTCCCATGGTTCAGGCCTTCTGCAGCAACCTGAAGACCTGGTTCTGCCCGATGGCTTGGATCCCCAGTGGGGAAGCATCACACTGGAGGAGGTTAATGAATTTAAGTGCTAATCCCACCTCCCCCTCTTACTTGGCTCTCTCTTCTCCATCTTATGATAATGATTTTAGTTCGATTGTATTGTCATTCTTTTGGGTTACGGATATTTATTTTTGATGATTTTAATGTTTTTGTGCTGTAAGCTGCCCAGAGTTGCTCCGAAACAAGATGGACGGCAAATAAATGTAGTAAATAAATAAATAAGTAGTATTCAATCCATCCCCCCCACCCCCGCCTCCTCCTCTAAAGTGACTGACACTGTTGGTTAGATTTCTGCTTCCCCGGCTGACTTAATAAATGCTTGAATGTAAGTAAAACTTTCTAAAATCCTAACGTACAGAACAAAAATGTCATTTGTTATACTCATGGTTGCCTTATTTTCGGAGCACATATACAGTCCCACGTATTGATTCGGTGGCTGCTTTAGTTTAAATGTCTTAAGGGGAAGGCAACATCTATAAAGTTCTCTGGCAAAAAAAAATCTTAAAAGAAATCTGTTATTACTATCATTCTGGTAGCAGCTCCCAGGGTGTAGATATTTATACAGGCCTCTACAGGGTAAAAATCTTTAGATCGTAGCTAAATGCTTCTTTATGCACTTCGGTTTGTCATCTTTCCTTTCCATGTTGTCATTCTCTCTCTTCTTTCTCTTTAATTCTCTCTTCTCTCCCTTTCCTCTCCTACTCAACAGTATAAATCTACTTCTTTTTCGGCATAATAAGATCATGTGATAATTGATTTATTAGTCTTCGAAATGCCTCAGAACTTTGAATTATTTTTGTTGCAATAAACTCATACCACTATTTCCCTGGGAACGACCACTTTGTAGTTTATTTATGGACGTTATCTAAGAATTTCTACTTTTTGCCTCCCAAATAATTCTCTTTGTGCTTCACAGTATCTGCCCTTACTGTTCCATGTTTTTTTCTTCTCTTCCTTCCATCTTAAAAGAAAACACTTGATGAATATAAAATGTTTCTTTCTCAGCACCTTGCTACATACATCAGATGAGTTAGATTTTTTATAAGCATTGTGATAATAAAAGTAAAATTAGTACAATTTAAAGTGCCCCAACCTTTTTTCCTGCAAAACACTAACTTGTTTAACTCTTTGGAAAACGTAAAAATACTTACTATTATACCCTTATAATCTATTATTATACCATTCCTTTAAAAAAATAAACAAAATAATTGTTCATTTATACTTCACAGCCAACATTCACTATCTAAGTTTTCTCTCGGGATAACTCTGAATAGAGTATTCATGAACACAGCAGTCAAAATGGCACAGAGATGTGGTTTTATATGGAAAGACAGGGTCAGTCATAAAGAGAGAGTGGCTTTTAATTTGAAAGTCCTTTTTAATACCTTTTGTATGACCTCTTGTTGCCTTTCTACTTCCATGCTTTACTGCTAAATTTTTAATTTGTTTTATTCCTTTATCTTGTTTCTTTATCATAACTTTGTCCAACAACTTGAATAGATTTTCTTGTTCAGTAACAGTAAAAGAATTGGAAGGGACTTTGGAGGTCATCTGGTGCAACCCCTTGCTCACACAGGAGACCTATTCTACTTCTGACAAATGGCAGTGCAATCTCTTCTTAAAAGCCTTCAGTGATGGAGCACTCACAACTTCTAGAGGCAAGCCATTCCACTTGTTAATTGTTCTTACTGTTACTGTTAATTGTTAATTGTTCTTACTGAATTTTCTCTTTCGTTCTAGGTTGCTTCTCTCCTTGATTAGTTCATGTCTTGCCTTCAGGTGCTTTGGTAAATACGTTGGCCCCCTCTTGAATAGATTTTCCTGTTCAGATCAATATCCTTCCCTCTTGGAGCATCCAGGTTTGTTTCTAAAACAAAGAATAAGCTCAGTGGCCTGTTGAAACAAATGCATGTATTTCTAATGTATACTGTTGAATGTAATCGTCTTCTTTCTCCATCAGAGATTTTGTCCTAATTAGCACATATCCTCCTGGAACCTTTAAGAATGAAGTGCAACAAAATGTACTTGTAGAGAAATGTCACATAGAGGAGGGACAGAAATTATTCTCTGTCTCCCCAAAGGAAAGGACTATAACCACAGGGCTAAATTTATAATGAAATAGCTTTAGACGAGAGGGCCTCAAAAGAGGGCCAGATGAAGTGGTGTGTTTTCCTTCATTGAAGGTCTTCAAATAGAAGCTGGTTTGTCATCTATTAGAGATCTTGCATTGAGCAAGGATTTGGATCAGATAGTTTCTATCCCTTCCAATTCTGGAAGGGATAGTTTTTATCCCTTCCAGTTCTGTGATATCCATTTTGTTTTTTTAAAACAAAACAGTGTTGAAGCATTCCAACTCTGGAAATTTTTAAGAAGAGACTGGACAGCCATTTGTCAGAAATGGTATAGGGTTTCCTGCCTGAGCAGGGGGCTGGATTACAAGACCTCCAAGGTCCCTTCCAACTCTGTTATTCTGTTCTGATTCTTAGTATGCCATTGGCCATGGTCTTGACAGCTCCTTTCCCTCCTCCTCCTCCTCTGAGAATTCTTCAGAAGGAATTATGACGGTAGTTGTCTGAAGTCTGATATTATATATATTATATATATATTGCAGAGGCAAATGCCATGGCCAGCTCTGCATATGCACATGGTGGGGCAAGTTATGGATTTCCTATGGTTATGGCTGCATAGGGATTATGCCCAACAATAGTCAGTGTCCATGGTATATAACAGTGATGACTAACCTTTATGTTGTTGCGTGCCGAAAGCGCGCACAACAGTGCGTGCACGTGCCTGCACCCATAATGCAATGCATGTGCGCCCCCCTGCACCGCCCTGCCCTATGCATGCCCTGCCCCCCCACGAGTGCCCAAAGCGCACGCGTGCGAATGCGTGGTGCTCCCCCAAACCCCCAAAATGCAATGCGCGTGTGGCCCCCATGCATGCGCCCCGCACACACGCCCTTCCCCCACGCACGTGCGGGCCCCCCGCATGCCCCCGTGCATGCGCGGCAGAGACGCAACGACCAGCTGGCTGGTGGGAGGCGCATGCGCAGTGGAACTGAGCTGGGGTGACGGCTTGCGTGCCCACAGAGAGGGCTCTGTGTGCCACCTGTGGCACGCGTGCCATAGGTTCGCCATCACGGGTATCTAAGGTCAGAACAATTGGAGAAGCATTATCTATGCTTTGTGTTGCGATATTTCAGACAATTGCTACTTGCAGAAAGAGAGAGAAAAAAATCTGACTCTTTGCAGCTATTTTGTAGCTATCTAAATTTTTCCAACTTAGGTACGCTAAAATGCAATTTTCAGAGATACTCTTACCATGTGTATTCTTGTTATTGATGCAGAATTTCTTTTTGTAGTCATGGTTATGCAGATGACTTAGAAGGAGAGCTAACATTCCAGGAACAATGCATTCTATTACTTGTCATTAAAATAAAAATAAAAATCAACGGGCCAAATGACAATATCCTCCTTTATGATAGAGCTCTTAAGACTTTGAGCTAAGAGTAAGGTATCCAGGCTCAAGTTCACCCTCAGCCATAGAAATTTACTGGGTGGCTATTTCCTTTATTTCCAAGACCCCAAATAAGTAGAAAGATCATTAGCTTGATCAATGGCTAAGAGCAAAGCCACTATGTGAGCAAACCTAGCGAGTTCTAATGCCTCCAGCAGCAATTAATATTTCCTTTATTATAGACCAATGATTAGCAGAAGGGAGGTGATTCTTTTTTTTTTGTCTTTTTCTGTGCAATCAATTTTATCTGACCCTGCTCTCCATGTTTTGTTCTCTTTCAAAAGGCTGTATTGTCTATTGCCTATTCTTTGGGAATAAGCCTAAGGGAACTCAATTGGACTTGAGCACGAGTAGGCAAATGTAGTATAGCATTGTACAATGCCCTCCCCCCCCCCAGCAATTCCCAAAATATTTTATAGGTAACAAGTGCTTCCTGGTATGGTTTTCAGGAAATGAAAACAAAGATGAGTGCAGGAGGATGTGAGTGCCAGAGATGGAGAGGCTGGTAGGGTTTCTGTTGCTGCTGTATTAATTATGTGCTACGTGTATTCTTTCCGTTTCTCTAAGGCGGTTATAATCTTATACAGGTTTGGAAAGACGTAACAGTAAATCTAGCGAGATTCACGTCACTTTTAAGGAGGAATGCAAAGGAATAGGGTTCTTCCCCTTCCCCCCAACTGATGGCCTTTCTTGCTTCTGCACAGATAGGCAAAGCCTTAGCGCAGGGGTCCCCAAACTTGGCAACTTTAAGACTTGTGGACTTCAACTCCCAGAATTCTCCAGCCAGCATAGTGTAATCATGCAACTCATTAGAGACATGTCAAGCTTTGAAGAGCTTCCTGGCTTTAATGAAGCTTCAAGCAATGCACACTGCTGAACCCGTCTTGTGGTTTCTTTCCTTCGAAGGCCAAACTGCAATGTTATTTCACCTCATTCTGGTTCCGGCCTTCTATTACAGAGGTCTTGCTACTGAGGAGCAGTAAGAGGAGACTGACACCCCCACCCCCGCAGCATTAGTTGAAGGTCGAATAGTCTGGGTTGCTTCAAAACATGTTGAGGGCAACCTCGTTCAGCTGACTAAGCTTCCTCCTGCAGACAACTCACCAATATTTTAGCCACCACTGAAGGGGGGGGGAACAATATGGCCCCCAAACAAGTACCAGATGGACTTGTTTGCATGCACTCAGGGAGCTTGCGTTTGAAATAATAGAAAATACTTGTAGCTCGGATTTTGGATTGGGGCTGAAAGGTGAAAATGGAAGCAGTATGCTCCGTCCCATAATTGGGTAGACCAGATTGCCCTGACAGACCAGTCCCATCGGAGAAAAAGCACTTAATCTCTCCCCTGGTATAGCCGACAAAGCGAGGAGAGCCTGTGGCTTAGAGGTTAATACATCTACCTCAGGAGTGGGTTCTAACTTACCTCTCTGCCGGTTCGCTTCCTCCTGTGCCGCGTGGCCGTGCCGAAAAATAAAATAAAAAATCCCGCCCCCCCCCCAAAAAAAGCTGAAAACAAGATGGCGATGCATGCGCAGTGCTGGAAACTCGGCTTCTGCGCATGCGCAGAAGAAAAAAAACTGGGAAAAATATTCAAAAAAAATCCAAAAAATTCAAAAAAAAAAAAAAGATGGCGGCGCCCCCGGCCCGGCACCGACCCAACCCGCTGGCACCGACCGAACTGCATCTGTGACATCATCACGTTGTCACCAGCGGGTCACTACCAGTTTGGGCGAACCGGTCCGAACCGGTCCGAACCCACCTCTGATCTACCTAATATGCAAGCAGCCCGGGTTCGAATCCCAGAAGGGTATGGCTAGCTGATGAGAGCTAAATAGTTTGAAATAGATCTATACTAGTCTCCCTTTATTTCTTTGTCAGTAAAATATAAATTTAGCACAAAAATAGTTTGTTGCGAAAGCGACTGCCTGCGAAGGCTCCTGGATTGGGGCTGAAAGGCGAAATTTTGGGCTCAATCGTAAGTTGAGGACTACCTGTATTTTGTGATTTTTTTTTTTTACTAAAGCATTCACCATTTGACCTTCCTAGGAAAAAAGCAGAGGTGCCTTTTAATTAACCAAAAATGAAAATAATGTGCAATAAATGTCAGAGAGTTGATTGGTTAAATTTACCTATCACCTGTGGTGTAAAGGAAACATGGCTCAAGCTGAAGGCAATAAGTAATAGCATAGGCAGTTATGATGATAAAGAAAATTTACCCATCTAATCTGACAATCAATTAAATACTTGGAATTATGTACAGTAATTACCTGGCTTGGCAGCGCCAACTGTGCCATGCTGCTTGAGGGACTGATGTGAGGAAGAGGGAGAATAAGAGAAGTTTTATTCTAGCACTGATTTGATTGTAGGTGAAAAAGTGAAGGGGCCATTTGGGAAGATAGACCTCAACATATCCATGATACCAGCTCCAATTCTGATCTTCGCATCCCTTTTAACATATGAAGAATTCTTACACGTCTCAGGAACTGAACCTGGTCTTCTCTCCAATGTTTAGTCTAACACAGGGGTGTCAAACTCAAGGCCCGAGGGCCTGATCCGGCCCGCAGGGTACTTAGATCTGGCCTGCGGAGCCACCCTGGACATAGTGAAGGACTGGCCTGCTGTGCCTCTGCCAGTGAAAATGGAGCTCACGGGGGTCATGCGTGGTTCCCCCAAGCTCCGTTTTCGCTGGCAGAGGGTTGCAGGAGGCCGTCACAGCTGAAAATGGAGCTCAGGAGCCCATTGTCGATGGCAGAGCGCTGAGGCCACCACAGGTGCCCCTGACACAAGTGATGTCATCCTGGCCATGCCCACCCTGGCCACACCCCAGCCCCCTGAGGTCAAACACAACCCTGATGTGGCCCTCAATGAAATTGAGTTTGACACCCCTGGTCTAACACATACGCATTTTGAAATCACCATGGTACAGGTAGTCCTTGAGTTACAACTGCTGTGTTCCTGTCCTCACTCTGGTCCGCTCCCCTAGCGGGAACTGAGAAACGTTCTGATTGGCTGCCGTTCTGACAGTCAAGCATAAAAGAGCTGTCAAACGGGAGAAACTCCCTGTTGCTGTTAGCGGAGCAGCCACTTGTTAGCCCTCTCTGTTTGCCTGAATAAACTGTTAGCTTTAGCATATGGTCTTGCCTCAGTCTGTCCGCCGCTGTTCTCGGTACTGAACAACAACAATTCATTTAGTGACCATTCAAAGTTACAACACCATTGAAAAAAGTGACTGATGACCATTTTTCACACTTAACAACCATTTTTTTTCTTTTGCCACAATCATTTTACTTCTATTTGTGGGTCTTTGTATTTTGTAATTTTCTCTAGTTCTTCCTCTTTTATTTTGCTGTTTCCAGGTAATGCCACATCCACTATCAAGCCTTTTTGCTTTTCTTGTTGACAATTGTTACGATTATGATGGTGATGATTAATTGCACAATCAGCCAGATGTTTAGACTGCATTTGACATTTTTATCTACCTATTGGGTCCTTCTTAATAGTAGTAGTAGTTGTAGCAGTCAGCCTATTTATAAAATACATTCCTTTAACAGTTACCCTACGGATTTGAAATACTTTTCCTGGGAATAGTTAGAGCGTTATTAGTGCATTTCTACAGGATTTACAGATCCTTCTTGTATGAACAAGAATGATTTTTATGAAAATTCTACTATCTTTTCATCAAATCTGTTGAACAATTTAATGAATAATGTATTACTGACAATGACTTGTAAATGAAGACTTTTTTTCTTCATAAACAGCTTCTAATAGAAAATAATGCAAATTTAGCCCTGATTAAATTGAAATATCTACACACCTGGGATATCTTAGCACATCAAGGAGACCACAGAACTCGAGGAAGAAGAAAGTTTGTTGTTATACTATAGATTGGTTGAGGATAACAGTTCCCCTAATCCTCTGATACAAAGTTGGATCCACCTTTTATCTTTTGCAAAAGCATCTTTGGGACAATAAATCTAATCAGTGGTGGGATTCAGCCAGTTCTCACTGGTTTGGCCAAACCGGTTGTTAACGTTGTGTGTAGTTCTGCAAACCGGCTGAATCACCATGCCTGGGCCCACCTCGTTGCTCACCCCTCCCCTCCCAGCCACTACGTGCCTCGCCCGGCCTCGCCTGAGGCCATTTTGGCATCTCGGCGCTCCTCTAACTGGCCCTCCGCCCCCTCCAAGCAAGCGACGTCCACGCAGGCAAAACCCCAAGGCAGCTCTGACAAGGCAATTTGAGGGACGGGCTGCAGCTACTAAACAGGCGGCCAAGCTAAGTGCCTGAAGGACCCCATCTGTCACCAGGTGCCTCAGCGGGCAGCAAGCGAGTCCTCGGCCGGGCTCCTCAGCAGACAACAGGCTTCTCAGGGGGCCGATCTAGTGCCCAGAGCTGGCTCTGCCCTAAGGAGGCCGGGGACATCATTGGAGCTCCTGTGAAGAGGGCCTCAGGCCCAGTCCCCGCATGGCGCCATGATCCACGAGCTGCTGCTGGTGCTGCGCGGCTACCCAGGCAACCTCTTCATGGGCGGTGGCCTGCAGGTTTATTGTATTACAAAATACAAAGACCCATAAATGGAAGTAAAATGATTGTGGCAAAAGAAAAAAAAATGGTCGTAAGTGTGAAAAATGGTCATCAGTCACTTTTTTCAATGTTCCTGTAGGGCAAGGATATCAAATTCATGTCATCACGTGTATCATGACTTTTTCCCCCTTTGCTAAACTGGGGGTGGGCGTGGCCAGTGTGTGACGCATCCAGCCCACAGGCCGCGAATTTGACACCTCTGCTGTAGTGTATACTAGGTTAAAAATTCCACTTAAAATTTAAATCATTAGTTGTATCTGCTGGCAGTGTTTGCAACCTCCAGCTCTGGGAAACAGAGGCATTGATATAACCAAGGGTAGTTTGCTAAGTGTCCCTCCCAATATCTGAAGTCTGTTCTAAGGATACCCTAAATTCTATTGCACTTTTTGTCATGATGAGCTTTATTTGTTGCACGAAAGAGAATGAAGCATGTTCTCTTACATTACTGTAAGTAATTACTGTAGTTGGTCCACTAAAGAGAGAAGACGGCAAAGAAGTAACAGTCAACACAGAGAAAGCAGAGCTGCTTAACTCATTCTTTGCATCGGTCTTCACGCAAAAAGAATCTGCAGCCCAACTAACCAGAAACACAACTGCAAAAAAACAGACTGGAAACAAAAGTCAACATAAGCAAAAAAACAGTAAGAGATCACCTGTCTGAACTTGACGAATACAAATCACCAGGACCAGATGGATTACACCCCAGAGTCCTAAAGGAGCTAGCAGATGTCACCTCAGAACCACTGCACCACATCTTCCAAAAATCCTGGAACACAGGGGAACTACCTGAGGACTGGAAAAGAGCTGATGTGGTTCCCATCTTCAAAAAAGGAA
>QLTV01004085.1:4317071-4336820 GCA_003457575.1 Thermophis baileyi
CAGAAAGACAACAACAACAACAACAACAACAACAACAACAACAACAACAACAACAACAACAACAACAATAATAATAATAATAATAATAATAATAACAATAACAACTTCTTTCCTCAAGATGACGCTATAGGGCAGGAGAGTCAAACTGAAGGCCCGCGGGCCTGCGGGATGCTTAGATCTGGCCCGCGGGACCACGCTGGAAACAGCAACGGACCGCAGAAAGACAACAACAACAACAACAACAACAACAACAACAACAACAACAACAATAATAATAATAATAATAATAATAATAATAATAATAATAATAACAATAACAACTTCTTTCCTCAAGATGACGCTATAGGGCAGGAGTGTCAAACTGAAGGCCCGCGGGCCTGCGGGATGCTTAGATCTGGCCCGTGGGACCACTCTGGAAACAGCAAAGGACCGGCCCGTGGTGCCTCTGCCAGTGAAAATGGAGCTTGGGGGGGGGCACTCTATTTTCGCTGGCAGAGGGCTGCAGGAGGCCGTCCTAGCCAAAAACAGAGATTGGGAGCCCGTTTTCGCTGCCAGAGCGCTTGGGCCACCACAGGCACCCCCAACACGAGTGACGTCAAGCTAGTCATGTCCACCATGGCCATGCCCCCCGCACAACCCTGATGCAGCCCTCAATGAAATTGAGTTTGACAACCCTGCTATAGGGCATTGCACACCAAAACAACCAGACACAAACACAGGTTTTCCCCCCATGCTATCACTCTGTTAAACAACTGATTCCCACAGCCCTGTCTATGCACTAGGATGTCAAACCCCATAGTAGGGCTGTATTATCCTTCTCATCTTTCCTATTACCTATGTCCTTAGATTCTTATGACTATAATTTGCTGTTGTATCTCATGATTTATGTCCCAAATGTGTTTTTTCAAGGGGCAAATGGACTTTCTGGTTTTTCTTTGAAGACATTTCACTTCTTCTCCAAGTATTGTGTTGGGGTGTGTGTGCACTAAGGGAGGCTCAATCAATCTCATTGTACACATGTTGTGCACTGACAATAAAGGTTTGAACTGAATTGAATTGAAGCTTCTTCAGCTCTGACGGGATGGTGGAGAATGGAAGGATTTATACTCCTTGCAGACAGCTGGTCATTTGCATTCTTTTAGTGAGTCGTTCAGGCCACCTGAAGGTTTATCTGTGTCATCAGGGTCACCTGAGTAGTGCAAATGGGTGTGGAGTCTCCTTGGAACTGTTGAAAGGACTGGTTGTAGACTGGAGATAGATGATGTCATATCCGTCCCCCTCTGTTGAGAGAGGGCTGTTCAATTTTGACATAGATGGCCTCTTTGATGACACAGATAAACCTCCAGGTGGCCTTAACGGCTCACTAAAAGAATGGAAATGACCAGGTGTCTGCAAGGAGTATAAATCCTTCCATTCCCCACCATCCAGTCAGAGCTGAAGAAGCTTCTTGGATAAGAAGCAAAATGCCTTCAAACAAAAACCAGAAAGTCCAGTTGCCTCTTGAAAAAGCACCTTTGGGACAGCCATGATCTGGATGACTGAGAATCTCCATAAACTCTCATGATTTATGTTGATTGCTTTTATTTAGTATCCTATTATGATTTACTTTAGTATCCTATGACTGTCACTGAGTGTTGTATCTATGCTTTATGATGATTGTATTTTATGATTATAATGATCACTTGTTGCTTGTATGTACACTGAGAGCTTATGCACCGGAGGCAAATTCCTTGTGTGTGTCCAATCACACTTGGTCAATAAAGAATTCTAATTCTAACTATGCTGATGGGAATACATCGATTTCTTGCATACTATGATATAAAGCAATATTTGGCTAATATCTGCCTTGCCACAGTTCTATTTTCTACCAACAATATTTCAGCTTCTTTTTCTTACTCTAAGGATGCTTGATTTTCCTGTCTCCCTTCCCACCCACACAGTAATTTCTCTTGAGATATTTTTGAGCTTACTTTATTATTGGGTCAGCAGATTTTACTACAGCTATTCTTTTCTGCTGCATGTGCTTCCATCACTCTGAAGCTTCTGTGATTGCCCATACTTTCTACTGTAAAGAAAAGCCTCAAGGAGGAATGTTCTCATGAGTACTTCCTTTAGTACTCAGTTGAAGTTGTAAGAAGCGAAGGAGGCTTTTGGGGCATAAATTAAAAAAAAAATCAAGATGGCAGTTTCAATCATGAGTTGAGGCTCCCATCTTAATTTTTGGGACACTTCTTCCTTCCCCTCGGGTATATTTTTGAGAGCAAATTGCCCAACGACAGATAGAACATGAATGTAAATGTCTACTCCACTCCTGATAAGTTCATTGATGTTCTCCTCTCTTTTGACAAGAAATTTCAAGTCATGAACAAGAACTGGAGAAAATCAGGAAACTGAGCACTTTTTTTTCTCGTGAATATGAATATGCAGAAGTCTTATGAACACATTATTCCTTTTAATAACAAGGATGCATCAGGAAATGGTGTGACCAGTGACAAGTCCAGACAGTTAATTTGAAATTTTGCAAACTTCCAAGAACTCGACAAGGTGTTTTCATTCTGTTTGGAATTGCCCTGCACAGATTGTCTATCAGTGCCACAGTCTGGATTCTGATTCACTTTTTTCTAGGGCCAGCCTTAAATTGAGGCTAAAAGAAATTAGACAACTCACCATACAAGTAGCAGAAGCAACACTTCCCTCCATAAAGATGTGCTAGGGCATGAGTAAAGAACTCGGCAACAAAAGCCTGAAATTTGCATGAAATGTTTGCCTGTACAATTCTACACTGAAATCTCCCTGCTGCAAACAACTGTGCTGTTCTCATGGAAACTGGCTTTTCATGACATGAAAGTGAGTTGTACCACTTTTTTTTTTATGATTCCTAAATGTGCCTATTGATGACAAGCCTTCTCTGGAATCATTTCTGAGTGTTTTCTGTTCCTCATTTTTCTTTTAGAATTATCATCCTTCAGGCAGAAATGAGCTGCTTAGGCTAAGCTCATAAGAAATCCAAGAACTGCGGATAACTGATATCTATTGGGGAAAAAACCAACAACAAATCTGTAATCAAAGAATTTCAGCAACTGCTATGATTCGAGAACAATCCATGTATACATAGAAACAATGTTCAAGGAAACTTGCATTTTCTTTTCTTCCCCAATCTGCAACAGAATCCTTGGCCACACGTTTTTTTGTAACTATCACTTTTGCAGCTATTTATTTTTCATGGATTGTGATAATTAACTCTCTCACTAACCTTGAATGTTTCTAAGGTGTCTGGATCTTTAGTCATATGACCCCTCTCGTTTCAAGATATTATTAAAGGTCCTATTTCTCAAAACTACTTGCTAAACCTAAAATTCTAATTTCTATCCATTACAATATGAAACTGTGCATGTGTGTGCATATGTATGTGTGTATGTGTATGTGAAAGAAAGAAGGAAAGAATGAAGAAAGAAGAAAGAAAGAAAGAAAGAAAGAAAGAAAGAAAGAAAGAGAGGGAGGGAGGGAGGGAAGGAAGGAAGGAAGGAAGGACCAAAGAAAGAAAGAAAGAAAGAAAGAAAGAAAGAAAGAAAGAAAGAAAGAAAGAAAGAAAGAACTTCAGCTTACACCAACAATATTTTCTATATTTCTTCATACTAGTTTATCTTTGCAAACCATCCCTTATTTCTCTGCCTTCTTTCCTTAATTTCTCATCTCTTTCCTTTTAAGAATTTCATCAACTTGATCCAGCCATGACTTTTTCAGTCTTCTTCATCTCAATACAGGTAGTGCTGCACTTACAATAGTTCATTTAGTGACTGTTCAAACTTATAAAGGCATTGAAAAAAGTGACTTATGACCTTTTTGCCCACTTATGACCATTGCAGTATTCCCATAGTCACGTGATCAAATTTTGGATGCTTGGCAACTGGTTCATATTTATGATGGTCGCGGAGTCCCAGGATCATCTAATATGCTTTTGTGACCTTCTGACAAGCAAAGTCAATGCGGAAGCTAGATTCACTGAACAACCGTGTTACTACCTTAACAGCAGCAGTGATTCACTTAATAACTGTCGTAAGAAAGGTCGTAAGATGGGGCAAAATTCACTTAACAACTGTCTCACTTAGCAACAGACATTTTGGGCTCAATTGTGGTTGTAAGTGGAGGACTACTTGTACTGTCTCCCTTACTTCATATATTTGTTCTGCAATTCAATATCTTCTCGCATATTCTCTATAACCAAACTATATTAACATTCTTCTTTCATAGTCCATTTTGTGCTCCGAATTCATGGAGACCTAACCCTAACCCTAAGTGGATTTTCTCCAAATGGGATTTTCCCATGTATTCTGCTAGAAAACATAGATAAGATAAGGCTGGAAAATTATTCACCCGCCTAACCATGCCCAGGGGCTCTGAATCCAGTGGCGATGTTCATTTTGCTCTCCAAATTCATGGAGACCTAACTCTAACCCTAAGTGGATTTTCCGCGAATGGGATTTTCCCATGTATTTTGCCAGGAAATATATAAAAGGCAGGATCGAAAAGTATGCACCCTCCTAACCATACCGATGGGCTATGAATCCATTGGCGATCTCCATTTTGCGCTCCGAATTCATGGATACCTAACCCTAACCGTAAGTGGATTTTCTGTCAATGGGATTTTCCCTTGTATTTTGCCAGGAAATAGACATAAGATAGGATAGAGCAGTATGCACCCTCCTAACCATACCCAGGGGCTCTGAATCCAATGGCAATGCCCATTTTGCTCTCCTAATTCATGGATACCTAACCCTAACCCTAAGTGGATTTTCCGTGAATGGGATTTTCCCATGTATTTTGCCAGCAAATGTAGATAAGGCAGGGTCGAAAAGTATGCACCCTCCTAACCGTTCCAATGGGCTCCGAATCCATTGGCGATGTCTCTTCTTTTTGTATTCATTCCAAATCCATTCAGCAATTCATTCAGCTCTAGTTATTAGTCATGAATGTGTAACTTGCAATCTTTCACTTTGTTTTTCCTGGTAAACACAATTATATTGCTCTTCAATACATTAATGTTCAGATCCATCTTTCTCATTGCATTATACATTTGATTTAACATTTAGTGTTAATCATTTAGATTTTTGAACCAACAATATTACATCATCTGCATTCGAAACCGCATGCAACCTTATATTCCCATACATTATACTAGTGTTACCATAAGCATTGGTTACACCAGGCCTGTACAACTCATAGAAGGAAAGAGATCACATTGACACTTCAAATATAACTGCAAGCCACCAAAAAAAAAAAAAAAAGAATAGCCGGTATGGTGATCAGCTGTTGCTAATGGTGTGTAGCAGTGATGGATCTGGCAGCATTCATAAGACCTGGGGTCATTGGGCCAGGTTGGCATGTGTCTCCAAAATAACTAGGTGGTGGCAGCAGATTCTTCCTGGCAGTGGTAATATTTGGCAACTGGATTTGTTGAGCTTTTTTTTTTTTTAATGCCAGCTGTCTATACAAACCCGCTTGTTGAACTGCATTTGACCAACAAGCCATATGTTATGCAGGCCAGCCTTACATTTTAATCCATAAATATATTAACAATCAAGGAGATATCACATATTTTTGCCTTGCTGGGCCATTCTGATAAAGATCCCATTTATTTTTCACGTGCACTTTGCTTCCATTACCTAATACTTTTATCTCATTCAGTAATCTACCTTCGACTCCATATTCCCCCAGTACATTCCATAGTCCAAACCTATTCACTTTCTGCAGATCAACAAACCTGCAATCAACTTTCTTTCTCACCTATAGGTTGATTAATGATATAGCACCATGGGAGGGTTTTTGATGTCTAATTAGTGGCAGACTGGCTCACAAAGATTTCATAGGAAAATGTGGCACCTACAGTTATGTTGGAGAGCTCATCAGCAGCCAGTGAAGAAATGCAAGTTTAGGATGATGTAGTCATCATTACTGTATCTCGTTAGGCAGTAAACTGAAGCTTCAGATCGCTTGTCAAGGGCAGCACCATAACTTGCAGTGGAGATGGCTGGCCTTGTACAATTAATGAAATTAACAAATGAACAAACAAAGAAGCAAATGAAGAAACAAGCACCAATATGGGAAAATGAGCATTGGATTATAACAGATATAACAGATAACAGAATAACAGAGTTGGAAGGGACCTTGGAGGTCTTCTAGTCCAACCGCCTGCTCAAGAAGGAAACCCTATTCCATTTCAGACAAATGGTTGTCCAATCTCTTCTTAAAAACCTCTAATGTTGGAACACCTGCAAGCCATTCCACTGGTTAATTATTTTGTCAGGAAATTTCTCCTTTGTTCTAGGTTGGTCCTCTCCTAGATTAGTTTCCATCCATTGCTTCTTGTCCTGCCCTCAGGTGCTTTGGAGAATACATTGATCCCTTTTTCTTTGGACAGCCTTTTAGATATTGGAACACTGCTATCAATATTGACAGTTATTTCCCATCAACAAATACAACCTAATCTGCTCACATTTCAGCAATGTAGCAAAGATCTTCATAAATAAAATAATGTTTCCTGCAAGACAGCAGTTATTTTGTAAGCCTGAGTGCAATCCATTTGAACTGTTGATTGATGGAATAGGTACACTGCATTGTGGATTCCATGAAATATGGATATTCGGGAAAGTAATGGTAGCAGTTTCTTTTCTTTTTTCTTTTTTACTGTTGTCACTTCTTCCAACTTTGATTAGAATTCATGGACATATAACAGGGAAGGTCATATCCTGACTCCAGTGAAGTCCCTCTTAAGTTCAGTATAAGACACATTGTCTTAGACTCTCATAAATAATGCTACTTCAGGTCAGCTTCTTTGGATTTTATCCAAATCTGCTCTGAATGCGCAGCTTAGGAGAAGTCAACTTCAGCTCATTCCACATATCCTCAACTTACATCTTGGCTTTTCAGATTTTGCCCTTTAGAAACCTCCAGTAAATAGAGCATACAGTAAGCCATTCAGAACTAAGTGCTCATCGCTGCTTGATGTGAACATTTGTTTCACTCTGTGGCATCACAGGGGGATCTGTCATAATTCAGGATTGATTTGGACAATGCAAGAGCCTTCTTACTATTGTGTGGACCCTGCTTCCGTTTCCTTGTATTCTTTACTTTTTTATACAAAGTGACATTTTACGAAGGCCTCTCAGAGTTCCCAGGAAACACAATCTTTACAAAACGAAGTAGGAAATTCCTGCACTGGTCCCATTAGGTTAGCCAATATTTCACTCAAGCATAGCATGACAGTTTTCTTTTGTGGGGGTGATAATGATGATGGATTAAACTAGGGTTGGGGGGGATGAGGGTAGCAAAAAAAAAGAGTAAACAGAACAAACTTTCCCCATCTTTTTGTCATGGAAGTGTGGTTGAAACAAAGCCTTCTCTTTAATGTAGAGTCTACATTTTACTTCTATGATATTTTAATTTTTTTCAAAGGCATGGATGAATAAGTATTGTTTTAGGGTTTAGCCCTCTTCTTAGTCTATATCAGGGGTTCCCAACCGGGGATGCTCACACCCCCTGGGTGTGCGAGATGATATTCCAAGGGGTGCAAAAAGTTGGGTTCAGAAGTTTCAAAATTATAGTCTATATGTATAATTATATCCATATAATTATTTATTTTTAAAGGGGTGCGAGAATATATCAGAAGTGTTCTAGGGGTGCGGGGCTCCCAACTTTTTCTATACCCCGCACCTCTAGAACACTTCTGATATATTCTCGTACCCCTTTAAAAATAAATAATTATATGCATATAATTATACATATACACTATAATTTTGAAACTTCTAAACCCAACTTTTCACCCACCCCCTGGAATATCGTCTCGCACCCCTGGTTGGGAACCCCTGATATAGACTAAGAAGAAGGCTAAACCCTAAAACAATACATATTCACCCATGCCTTTAAAAAAAAATTAAAATATCATAGAAGTAAAATTACAATATTTTAGTACTGCAATTAAAATATTTCTTGTTTCAACAATGCATTTATGCATCTATGATTATTCTTACTATATTTTATTCATCACCCAGAGCAATTGAGGCAGTGAGTGGCATATAGCATTTCAATATTCAGATAGTCCTTACAACCGTTCATTTAAGTGACCATTCAACATTACAATGGCACTGAGCAAATTGACTTACTGTATAACTGTTTTTCACGCTTACGGCCATTGCATCCCCATGGTCACATGATCAAAATTGGATACTTTGGCAACTGGCTCATAGTTATGACAGCTGCAGTGTTCTGGGGTCATGTGATCACCTTTTGAGACCTTCTGACAAGCAAAATCGATGGGGAAGCCAGATAACAACTGTGTTATTAACTTAACAACTGCAGCGACTCACTCGTACTCTCACCCACAAACCTGGCAAGAAAGGTCATAACATGGAGTAAAACTTACTTAACAACTGTCTTGCTTAGCCATGGTAATGTTGGGGTTCATTTGTGGTTGTTCAGTTGAGGACTACCTGTATTGTACATAATAAGGCTAAATAATAAAAAAAACCTTCTCTTTTTAAGATATGTTATTAGGGGGAGGCCACATAGCCTTTCGGATAAATACAACCACAATAAATGGAAGGCAAGGTCGCCCACAAGTAAAGCTCCAATCTTGGTAACTTCATGTAGTTTTGTTGGCAGCAACATGAAAATAGTTTGCCAATAGTGGCTGCCTCTTCTTCTTCCCTCTCTTCTGTCACAGTGTGAGTTGGTTCTTTTAGAACTGAAATGTCTAATCAGGCGTACAAAGATGTCAATTAACACAGAGAAACCAAACAGTGTAGGATTTTATGCTTTATCTATACTACATACAGCAAAACTATTTACAATAAGATTCTGACTTCAGTCGGGTATCAAGTTTCCTTTAAGTTGTCCAAGACATTGTTCTGCCATCACTCTCCTTCTAAGTGCTTAGATTCCTTCCCCTTCGTTCTTCTCCTCCCTTTTCTGGGATTATCAAGTTAGATGGAAAATAATAAAACCTGAAGGTCTACAATTCCTGTTGGGTAAAGATGATATAAACTGTACTTTCTTTGGTTAAACGGGGCCATAAAAAAATTCAACATTGAAAAAAAAAAAAGAGATTAGAGAATTTCCATGGATAAACTTTACTTAATATAGCAATAGCACTTAGACTTATATACCGCTTTACAGTGCTTTTACAGCCCTCTCTAAGCGGTTCACAGAGTCAGCATATTTCCCCCAACAATCTGGGTCCCCATTTTACCCACCTCGGAAGGATGGAAGGCTGAGTCAACCTTGAGCTGGTGAGAATCGAACTTCTGAACTGCTAGCAGTCTACATTCAGCAGAATTTGCCTGCAGTACTGCATTCTAACCATTGCATCACCAGAGTCACATAACATCACAATAACATATATAACATAGGTATCTTTTTTTAAAAAAATAGACCCTAAACCTTAATTCTCACACAAAAACTCTATAGCAACTATATAGTACACTGCTGGAATTTATCACTGAGCCTTCTTCAATCAATTGATTGTATTGATAAAATTAATAAAATTGATTAAAAAATGTTAAAAAAGATTCTATAGCATTCTCATGATTTCTGTTTATCACCTAAGTAGAAAGCCTACAAGCTTCTAATTAATTTCCTGTCCAAATCAATTGGGTATATTATTCTGTAACAACAATTGTACTATATAGCTTCTATAAACAATTTCTACTTTGCAAGATTCAATCTAATTGTCTTGCAGTCTTACTTAAGGTGTACTAAGAATTGTAACCAGGAGAAGTTAAAGCTTGGTGGGAATGTGGCACACATACAAGCCTGTGTACAATATACTTATCTCCTCTAAAGACTTTTAAAAATTTATGAATAAGGTATAAAGAAACTTATGAGTAGATTTGTCTGATATCACCAATCAGCACCCTTTTGATCAAGGGTTCTGATGATGCAGATTTCCCAATTATTAGAATGTTTGAAAGTCAGTCAGCCAAACCTATTCTGATGTTAGCATTAATGGTTCCAAGATTCTCTTAGGAACTTGTGTTTCTAGTAAGTATTGCAGTTCTTTGTTTGGCCCTCATCCTATTGTACAAGTTTAACTAAAGATGGACACCAATGGCTGTTTAAAAACTCTTACCAGCCTGAAAAAATGCCATTGGGAGGATCTCTTTCCTGATGGAATTAAGTGGAAGTAGGGGAAGCCAAGGAGGTTACAGACTAGCATAACGATCGCTGTAGAATGAAAAATAGAACATTTACATCCACCCATTCACCATTTAATAAGTGCAAGAAGAAAGCACCTTTACCTATGGGAACCTTATCAAACTTTCAAGAAGTCACTAGCAATAAACTCAAGTCAGTCTTTCCCTTAGATTCAGAATAACATAGTTGGAAGGGACCATGGAGGTCTTCTCGTCCAACCACCTATACCCATGATGGCGAACCTATGGCACGCGTGCCACAGGTGGCACGCAGAGCCATATCTGCCGGCATGTGAGCCATTGCCCTAGCTCAGCTCCAGCGCGTATGTGCACGCCGGCCAGCTGATTTTCGGCTCATGCGGAAGCTCTGGGAGGATGTTTTCAGCCTCCGGAGGGTCTCCAGGGGGACAGGGGAGGCCATTTTTGCCCTCCCCAGGCTCCAAGAAAGCCTCTGGAGCCTGGGGAGAGCGAAAAACAGGCCTATTGGGCCCACCAGAAATCAGGAAATGGGCCATTTCCAGTCTCCAGAGGGCCTCTGGAGGGGCGGGGGAGGCCATTTTCACCCTCCTCAGGCTCCAGGGAGGCCTCTGGAGCCTGGGGAGGGTGAAAAATGGGCCTAATGGGCCTACCGGGTCCACTGGAAGTCGGGAAATGGGCTGTTTCCGGCCTCTGGAGGGCCTCCGGGGGGGTAGGGAGGCCGTTTTTGCCTTTCCCTCCAGGGAAGCCTCTGGAGCCTGGGGTGGGTGAAAAACGGGCCTACTGGGCCCACTGGAAGTCGGGAAACGGGGGAGCGGTGGGTCATGTGTGCATGTGCAGGGGGTTGGACAGCATGGGGGGGTTGTGTGTGCATGTGCAGGGGGCGGGGCGTATGGGAGGGCATTGAATTATGGGTGTGGACACGCACGCACGCACGTGCTTTTGGCATCTGAGGAAAAAAAAGTTCGCCATCACTGCCCTATACCATTTAAGACAAATGGTTGTCTAATCTCTTCTTAAAAACCTCCAGTGTTGGAGCACCCACAACCTCTGGAGGCAAGTCATTCCACTGATTTTGTGATTCTGATTCTGTGCAGCAGATCCCTTCCCACCTCTCTCGATTAATAATGTTGTTGCCTTATGAGGCCGATTCTCTTTTTGCTTTCCTCTGCCTCTAAACACCTGAAAGTAACACCTCCGTTTAGGAAGAATATTCTCTGAGAATGAACTTTCTGACTCAGATTTCTGTGAAACACGTAACCCATCCCCAGCCAGATGTCCCTTTTCCTGCCTTTGCTTTCAGATTAATCATGCAGCAAATCTTAATAACTTGCCTCAGTGAAGTTTGGATCGGGTTCTTATCCCTTGCATTATTGTGCTTGAAATGCATTGGAATCGGAATGACGGATGGTTCAAAATGGAGTATGAAGGTTGAACTCAGAGGGGCAGCCCCGGCTGCTCAGTGAATATAATCAAAGCCCCGTACGGCTTTGCTATGGGTCTGTCATGATCCTCTGATATATTTCACTTCAAAAGTTCTCCATCATCATCCATCTGGCATTAGCTCTGACATTCACTCATACGCACTTTTTTCTTTGTTCAAAACAAAAGAGCATATGCTGCAAGTTATCCAACTGCACAATGGGCTTTACAGGAAGGGAAATTCAGAAATGCATAGCTTTTAGCCAAACTACAATCTAAATCTCAAAGAGAAATCCATGTTTTTGACATTCCTGAAACTTATCCCACAGGAAATTGGGATAACTGTTTGTGGAAGGTGGGGAGGAAGAAGACAACCTAGAAACTCCAAGAACTACAGAAGGTTTGTTAAGCAGACAAAGGCTGAAGGTTAAAGTCCTTGAATAATGTCACATTTGACCAAGCTGAAGGTTCAAGTGCAGCATGTCAACCATCACAGCAGTTTAGATTTGTTAATTGGCACAAGAGCTGGGAAACTGGACAGCCCCAGCCGCTGCTTCAGAAAGCATATTACTGTATATCCCTAGGTAGATTTATCGGTACAATCTTGATGGAGCCTCAGATGTTAGACTGATGTTAGATCAGGAATGCACAGCTCTGTTTTGGCTCATGGCGTACATTACGATTGAGAAATATGTTTGGGGTCACCTTCCAAAAGCAGATGGAGTCAGGAGAACTAAACTGAATATCTATTTAAAATACAATTACACATCATGAAATTAAATTGGGTTCTGATAATTGCTATATGTACAATAGCAATAGCACTTAGACTTATATACCACTTCACAGCCCTCTCTAAGCTATTTACAATGTCAGCATATTGCCGCCAACAATCTGGGTCCTCATTTTACCGACCTCGAAAGGATGGAAGGCTGAGTCAACCTTGAGCAGGTGAGACTCAAACTGCCAAGCTGCAGGCAGCCGGCAGTCAGCAGAAGTAGCCTGCCATTCTGCATTCTAACCACTGCACCACCACAGTTCTTACGTTCAATGAATTTCCTCATCCCTCACATTGACAATTGTAATTGGGAATGAGTTTTGGAAGGCCTTTGGAGCTGCTTTCAAAGCTTTTATAAGATTAGCAAGCATTCCTGGAATCTCAAGTTTTGCTCCCCTGAGTTACATCTATTTGAAGACTTAAGTCTATTGTTTCTATTTAGAGTCCAGCATGGAATCCCGTAAGCCATAAAGCATGATTTACAAAAGGATTAAATAGAAAAAATATATACAAGTGCACTAGATAACCCATGCCCAGTTGGGTCATTGTTTTCCTTATGTAAACGGAAAAACAGAATGACCACAAATGGGCAAAAAGTTAGTGGGAACAGGAGAGACTTTTGACTTCCTGATGGCTTCCCCATTCCCCAACAGGTTTCCCTGTTGGAAGTCCTTCTTTCTTTCTTTCTTTCTTTCTTTCTTTCTTTCTTTCTTTCTTTCTTTCTTTCTTTCTTTCTTCTTTCCTTCTTCCCTCCCTCCCATTCCTCCCATTTTTTTCCATTTACTTTACTTGTAGGAAGCTTGCAGGGAGAAAGTCAGTGGTGAAGCAACCAGGAAGTTGTCTATGGAGATTCCCAGTCATCCAGGTCATGGTTGTCCCAAGGGTGTGTTTTCAAAAGCCAACTGGACTTTGTTTTTCCTTGAAGACGTTTTGCTTCTCATCCAAGAAGCTTCTTCATTTCTGAAGCACCTTTAGGAGAACCAGGAAGTTGAACGCTCAAGACAGTGGGCTGCCAGATGGGGGAAAGCAGCAAGGAGGTGCATGGGGGTGAGGATCAGGTTGGTACCTGGGCATGCATGAGAGGTTTGATAAAGTCCACAGAACTCTGTTCAAATACCATTGTAAAAAATCAGCAGCTGCTCTTTAGAAAAGTTTAATATCCCCTCCCCCATTATTATACATATCCTACAGCAACAATCAATATTTTGTGAGCAATAAATTATTGTTCAACCTTGGCTCATGGAGATCATGGTGACTCATAAACCAGGATAATTTAGGAGGTCTTCCAAGGAATGGAAGCATAAAGAATGCTGAACAAGATTGACAGCTGACCTGATCCAATTGATGGCAACTTTGTAGGAGACAGCAGCCCACAAAAGAAATTGTGAGCTGGTTTTCATTATGGTGAGATAGAAGCATAATCAAGAGCAATAACCTGTCTATTTTGAATCCGCATTTGATCAATGGGAACTGTAATATTAACTAACCCAAATGGACAATTTTATAGAACGTGATTATTCTTATTTTGACCCCAGAGTAGTGTCATTGCCCTGAAAGCAGCAGATTTCAAGATATCAAGTTTCTTGAACTATTAGATTCAATACAAACTAACATTTAGGTCAGTCCCATGCTATTATATAATAGAAAAAAGACCCCAGCTGTCTATTCATACTTCAGAAATTTTAATAGCTATCATAGAACAGGTTATTTTATTTTATTAGTCCCAAAGCGGAGAGAAAACACATTGCTCTCGTGTTAGACCTTCAAATTAATAATAAGCTTCATACATATGACAGGGTCAAAAGAAGATGTCAACAGAAAAATGGAAGTAATTTATTCTTTATAATGCACTTGTTTTATAATTAAAAGGCTGCCAATGGATTATATTTTTAACTCATATTTAGGGGCTTATTTAGATCTCGAGAACTGCCCTCTTTATAAGGCACATTTGATTCGATTTGTAAAAATAGATGAAAATGCTGTCCTTTTAAAGGTTGTTGTTTAATTTTTGTTCTTTGCTAATGGAAGTACATTTCAGCTGCAAATGATTTTCGGTTCTGTCCATCAGATCATTAAATCCTAACACAGTATATCATAACATTTATATTTATTTATAAAGAACTGAGACCATCTGACTAATAACATCTGGACAGCACTGATTTGTCATCTTCTAAAGCATGAAGAAGAAGCTGTGGACTAGTGTGTTAAGTTTGAAATGCCCCACTGACTATCTGGAGGATGTCCAGAGAAGGCCAGAACTAGAACTAAGGGATGAAATCTTTCAGAAAATTGATTTCAGGCAAAGAAAATAGAGGAGGCCAACCTGCCCACAGGGAACAAGCTGTTCCAAAAGGTTTCTATAACCATCACTTTAAAATGCCTTGTACTTTTTCATTCAGTCTTAGGTTCATACTTGGCACAGTTGCAATTCCTAGTTTATCAAAACAGCCCTCGTCCTTACTACCATCTCACTGCCCCTTACTTGGCGCAGTGGTTAGAATACAATATCTCAGGCAAACTCTGTCCACAGCCTGGAGTTCGATCCTGATGGTGCTCAAGGTTGACTCAGCCTTCCATCCTTCTAAGGCTGGTAAAATTAGGGTCCAAATTGTTAGGGGCAATATGGTGACATTGTAAATCGCTTAGAGATGCGGTAAAGCATTATGGAATGCTATATATATCTAAGTGTTCTTGCTATTGGTTATTGCTGCTCGGTTTGGTAGCTGTGTGCTGTCTACTCCAACCAATGCTGAAGTACAGCATCAGGCAGCCCCAGCTCATGACATATAAGAGCACTGTATGTGCATGAATGGAACATGGAAAAAGTGGCTATCTCTTTCTCTATTCACTTGGTTGGCTTCTTTGTCCACGAGCACATGATAAACTGCAAAAAGAGGATAAATGAAGGCAGTAAGATAGACCATTAACTGGAGAATGGGAACAATTAATTGGAGTTCAAGAGAAACAGAAGTGCTATTACTACTTCTTTCTATTCAAGTAAGAGCACAAATTCAAGTTGTGCTCTAAAACTTGAAAAGTTGTTATATGATCTACCATACTGTAATTTTAAGGGGGACAGTTCTTATGTTATGTAATTACCCAGAATATATGTAGCACCAAATATAGGATTTCCTTTACTTCTGTTTTAAGTATCTGATGTGGAGTCAAATGTATCTTTTGCAAAGCAGTGCATTCTTGACAATCATCAACAGCATCTAAATTGATTTTGAAGATATTCAAACAGGAAAATAGTTTTATTTCTTCATAAGGTTTGTGGGCTCTGTGCTTTATTGGACAACTTATAAATGTCTAGGCAACAATAACCATCTCCTGCTGCCATGAAAAGTATCAGTAGCTTTATATATTCTCCCTGAAGTCCAGAATAATTAGATTACTATAAATAAGCATAACTGGGGGGGGGGGGGTAAAATAGAACTCCAGAGAAAGACTGTAATTCTAGGAATCACAAAATATCATGTATTGGTTTTGGGAGAGGGTGGAATTGAGATACTTGAAGACCTGAATTTCCAGATGAAAACATCAATACTCACCAATTACTTAAAAAGGAAGTTCTCCCTTGAGTTCTACTCTTGGGTTCTACTTACCGTAGGAAATAATTAGTCTATAATAGCAATTATCTTTTTTTTTTTAGTAGGGGACAGATCCTACCAAAGTCCGTAAGAGTTCAACTTCAGACACTGACTATTTAGCCTTAAGTAAAGCCAGATAAGTATCAGGATAAGTATCAGTTTAGGATGAGTAATTTTCAGACCAATTAATAGATTAGTATCAAATCCCAGAGCTCAAGATTGCATAAATTATGTACTCTAGCATTTAGGCATGCACCATCTAACAATCCTCATTTTATTTGTGAGTCCTGCGCTGTTAAAACTAAGGAAGTATTAAGACTGAGACTGTTTGCTGGCTGTAACATTTGGGCCTTAGGCAGTAGACGCAAGCAATAAAAAATATTTCAGAATGTCCGTAGTGTGCACATATAGACTTATAGAGTCTCTTACATTGACAGTAATCTCCTGCTGGGAACAGGGAGTTCATGCAGCTGGATTAGGACTGCAGTCCCATGGATAGTTCCAAGGCTAATAACAAAGACATTCAGTGCCACACTAAAATCCAGATTTTGGTGGGATCTTAGATTCCACTGAAGAATGCTGCAAAGTGATAGTTATTTCTGGGTCAAATCTTTAAGAATGATTGTTTGACAGTCTGGGAATTCCAATAATTAAACATGAATGTCACTCCCTTTATTGCTTGTAATTCCATAATTTGTTACCATTCAATTTAATATTGCAAGGTTTTTTTGTTCCCCATCTTGCCTGGAAAGATGTTAGGGTCCAGGATAAGATTAAAACTCTGAGTCTCTAAATGTATAGATAAGCCAATGTTGTCTCAATTCAAGCTTCAGGAAGTAATATACACTTAAATAAGTGCGGAATTTGTAGTGTGTAATTATATGAACCTACAAGTTTATATCAGATATCAAGTCAGATGTAACTGCCAGAATCCCAGTAAAAGTTGCTACTAAGATTCAGGTGTTTTAAAGTATGAAATTGGAAAATACAGTGTAGATTAGACTTTGAAGACACCAGATAGGAAGTGTATTGATGCTTCTGAATTTTGGTTTTAGAGACTTCTGAAAATACCTTAGACAGCCAAGAAAAAAACAAGTGGATCACTTAAAAAAAAATCAACCCAGAGTTTTCACTCAAGGCATAAATAACCAAGTTAAAATTATCCTGCTTTAGCCACATTATTTGTAAATCTAGTTCTCCTGAGAAGGTTCTAATGCTGGGAAAGTTAGAAGAAAAGAAGAGCCAGCAAGGCAGATAAATTCAGTTATAATAGCAACAAGTGTACCATTTGGAGATCTGAAAGACCAGGTTAGGAACAGATTGCCATTGAGAAAAATCTTTTTAGGTGGTTGCTAAGAGTCAATAATGATCTGATGGCAATAATCAAATTAATCAATAATCAATTTTTTTGGGGGGGGGATTCACCATTCCATCTGAATGTCAACTGTGTTCTTCAATCCTCAAAGTTTGGTCCCACGAACAAAAGTTATTAATACACAGCAGCATACAACCAAAAAAGAATTCTCAGCTTTTTTCTCCACTTAGATCTACCAGCAAATTCTAGCCCCACCCAAACTCTATCTTTTCATTTATTTACCTCACAACATATTTAACCTTTCTCCTTTATTTTTCCTCAATTCTATCATGGCTGGTTCTTAGAAACAGCCTGTACAAGTCCCTGCAGTTGGGTTGACAAGTTTTCAGAAGTGGTTTACCATTGCCTTCTTCTTAGGGCTGAGACAGTGAGGGGCCCAAGGTCACCCAAGTCACATTCTCCCAATCTCTAGCTTGATGCCTTAACCATACACCAAACCAACCTTCTACTTGCTCTTTAATAATCAGCTAATTCGGGAAAGAAAGAAATGGGATGAATGTAGAGATGAATTCTTTTCCCCTGTTTATTCCTTGCCCTGGAAATGGTGTTCAAAAAGAAAAAGCCCATTGGATCACAGAAGATTAACTTCCCCTTCTTGCAGCTGTATTTCTACTCATCCAAAAATAATGCTTTTGTGAGTACACGAATCTACTGTAAATAGTTGTGCTCTTCTGGGTACCAGATGCCAGAAAGAAAGACCAAGGAACAGCCTTCACCTTCTGTTTATAAAACGGAACTTTATTCTGTTGATAAAAGACTAGAGTCTTCCAAATGCCATTACTGGGAACTCTGTCAGGTCCACAAAGACTCTTCAAAACCTTTTTGTCACGGCTATTTTTCATGGTGCCCATCAGCAAGGGATGCAGGTGCAGTTCAAGTGTACCAGATGGTCAAACATTTCATGTCGCGTAGACTTAAATGTTCCACACCGCCAAAGAACTCTTCTTGTTTAGAGCCTTTATTCTACTATTGATCATTTAATACAATGAAAATCCATAATTCTCTGCATGCATCCTTTTTCTGTAAACAGTCTGAAAGGTGATTCAAATGGCAGAATGGCATTGGGTCTTTCCAGGATGAAATGGTCCACTTCAATACTCAAAAATTCCACTTTTAGCAGTGTATCTATTTTATTTCGTGCTGGCAAAATTATCCTGCTAAATTTCCCAGTGGAAGTTTATTGAAAACAATTTATGTTACGCCTCTATGAGAATACCATAATTTTAAAAAGACAACTAAACTAATTAACGCAAGTTCAGATTCAGCTAAAACACGTAATTATAAACTATTTCTAGAGGTAGACCTATTATTTTGTTGTAGCAAAACAATTAAAACTTGTAATAAGACTATTGTGTCACATCCAACAATTGTTTTGTGAATGATCATTGTGAGAAAGGTAATTTTCACTCTCTGTGCATATACATCTATAAAATAGCACTTCAACTATAAAATGAAGGAAGTGTGAACTCTATAAGATTATGTCATAATAAAGGTGTTGAGATTTTTAAGGAGCCACAAGGTCACTTTTTACTCATCTAAACCAGATTCTGAAATTTTATATTATTTAAGTGTGTCTCATCCTAAGGGACTTTAAGATGTGTGGATCACAACTCCCAGAATTGCCCAGCCCACCACATGACCATGCATGCTGATTGGGAAATTCTGGGATGTAAAGTCCACATGTCTTAAAGTAGCTAAGGATGAGCAACACTGATATAGACTAGACTGAAGCTAATCCTTTAAAGATATTGATAAAAATTATCTAGATCATCCATGATAGAATATCAAAGTGAATGTATCACTGTGAAAAGCACCTGGTATGCATGTTCAGCAATGTCCGTTGGACAAAAAATATTGTACAGAACAAGGAATTTTACTTAGAAGTAAGAAGACAAGGAACAATATATGGAAGAAGATTCAAGCTAAGAGATACAGTATTTTATTTATTTATTTATTTATTTATTTATTTATTATTTATTTATTTATTATTTATTTATTTATTTATTTATTTATTTAGTCAAGCATGTATTAGATAACAGATATAAGTATAAACATAATTATGAATACATGAAATGGATATGAATAAAAGGAGACATTAGGACACATTGGTGTGCTTATGCACGCCCCGCCACACTCTTAGGAATGGGGTGAGGTCAACAGTAGACAGTCTAAGGTTAAAGTTTTGGGGGTTTGGGAAAGAACCCACAGAGTCAGGTAGTGCATTCCAGGCATTGACTACTCTGTTGCTGAAGTCGTATTTTCTGCAATACAGTTTGGAGCAGTTTACCTTGAGTTTGTATCGATTGTTTGTCCGTGTATTATTGTGGTTGAAGCTGAAGAAGACGTTGACAGGTAAGATGTTGTAGCAGACAATTTTGTGTACTATGCTTAGATCGGACCGCAGGCGGCCCAGTTCCAGATGTT
>QLTV01004085.1:4336897-4348503 GCA_003457575.1 Thermophis baileyi
AGCTCCTAATGCTTTTTTTGCAATGTTGTTACAGTGGGCTCTGGCACTTAGATAATTAGAGATGAGTACTCCAAGGTCCTTGACAGAATGAGGGTCATCTACAAGGTCGTGTCCATCCAGTTTGTATTTTATGTTCTGATTTTTTTTGCCAATGTGTAAGACAGAGCATTTGTTGGTTGAAATTTGAAGTTGCCACTTGTTTGACCATTCTGACACATAGTCAAGGTCTTTTTGAAGGGTAGCAGCATTGTCGGTGGTGTTGAATAGTTTTACATCATCAGCGAAGAGAACGCAGTTGCTTTTAATATGATCACAAAGATCATTTATGTAAAGTATAAAGAGAGTTGGTCCTAAAACGCTGTCTTGGGGGACACCGCTGTTAACAGGTACAGGATTTGATAGGGCGCTCCCTATTTTGACCACTTGTTGCCAGTTTGACAGTATATTAATGATTTGCTGAACAAGGTTTGCCTTTCTTATTCAGGAGGCTGAAAAGAGGTTTCTTCATGTGTCTAGACTCTAGACCATGACTTTCTTGATGTTAAATTATAGCAGGAATGACATTGTGTCTTTACTGATTGAGGTATGTCTGGGCTTGAAAAAAATGCACTTCTTGATGTAAATGTAAAAGACATAAATGAATAAACATTTCTCTGTGTAGTAAAAAATAATTCTCCACCTTAAGACTCCCAAAAATTCCAGATCTGATTCATTTGGTCATCAAACGGTGTTAATCAGAATCTGATTATTTGTAAGGTATGTAAGGCAGGGGTGTGGAAGATGATGTTACTTAATTTAAGTAACAAAACGTCTGCAAGAAAGGAAGCTCAGGGACCACCAAGGACTCCTCACTTCAACCCTGAGCTACAAAAATGATCTTTTATTGCTTACAGTTTTTCAGTGTAAATGATTCCACCTATCCTGGCTAGCCTAGTATCAAAAGACAGTTTGGCAAATTTTACAAGGAAAAGTTTCTTTACCAAGAATGGCAGATTCCATGGAAGTTATTTAACAATATAACTGAAGATTAAAAAAAAAAACTTTGAATGGTTTTAGACAGCATGGTATCAACTTTGTTAAACTATTCCACAGATATTTTTTTTACACAATTTCATGTACCCATAATCTTCTTGACATCTTTCTCACTACAATACTTGTAGAAAGAACAAAAAGATCTACAGTTTTATCCCCAATGATTCTTTTTGTCCCATGTTTTTACTTCAAAATTTAGAGTGTGTATTCATGCATGCATTTTAAGAAGGTGCATTCCATTCCTCATAAAACAATCTGCAGGAACCTGTTATTTCAAAAGCTGTTTCGAGTTCCTATCTTTTCATAAATGCGCAATTGTCAAGAAGAAAACTAACCAAGCTATAATGTACAATTCATTTCAGGATGTAACCTACCCTGTTCCCCCCCAAATAAGACATCCCCTGATAATAAGCCCAATCGGGCTTTTGAGTGCATGGCAATAAGGCCAAGCGCTTATTTCAGGGTTCAAAAAAATATAAGACAGGGTCTTATTTTGGGGGAAACACGGTATTATAGTTTATCATCGATATTTAAACAAATTGTGAAATTGGCAAAACCAATTTATTTCATTGCTATTTAAAATGCTGCCTATTTTCCTGAAAAGTTTTTCCAGATACAAATGTTATTAGGTGTATCAATATTTTATAAGGCCTAGCCAAGCCAAGCACATTTTAGGATACAATCCTATATATAATGGGAGAAGGTCCCATTAACTTTTAATAAGGCTTATTTCTGAGCCACAAGCATGGAGTTGTGTTCTGAGTCGCCTTGATATCAAGGAGAGAATCAACTCAATTCATCTGGGAGAGAACGCTATCTTTTACGCAAGAATATGATCCATGCCTTGAGTTCTATGCCCAGCTATGATATCTTGAGAATAAACTTTCCCTTTATAAAGTAAGTTTTGTTTTTGATTAGAAGACTCTTGAACAATGTTAAAGTCTCCCAAAGTCTTTGTCATGTCATTTGTAAGTCTTCTTCCTTTCCCTGTGGCTGATTTATAGAGTTCTGAATGCAGGTGGATATTAGAGTATACAGTACCAATGGAGACCTACAAGGGATGAATGTTTCTGAAGGATAGTAGAACACTCTTCCTGATGAATAGGCGTTATCTAGGGGTTCAAGTCATTCATTCCTGGAACTGCAGCATTGGACATGACTGTGCCTTTCAGCTCTCAAGACGTAACAGTTCCCTTCTTGGGATCAAGATAGAATCAGGTGTTAAGGAAAAGGACAAGATGGTTTTTTTCCCCATTCTGTTGAGTTATATGGAGAAGGCATTTCCAGATTAGATGTTTAAATCTTATTTTAAAATTGGCAGCTTGGACTGCAAGGCGATCAAACCGGTCAGTCCTAGAGGAGATCTACCCTGACTGCTCTTTAGAAGGCCAGATCCTGAAGATGAAACTCAAATACTTTGGCCACCTAATGAGAAGGAAGGACTCACTGGAGAAGAGCCTAATGCTGGGAACGATTGAGGGCAAAAGAAGAAGGGGACGACAGAGAATGTGGCGGCTGGATGGAGTCACTGAAGCAGTAGGCATGAGCTTAAATGGACTCCAGAGGATGGTAGAGAACAGGAAGGCCTGGAGGAACGTTGTCCATGGGGTCGCGATGGATCGGACATGACTTCGCAACTAAAACAACAAAAGTCCTCAACTTACGACAGTTCATTTAGTGACCGTTCAAACTTACAACGGCACTGAAAAATGAGACTTATGACCATTTTTCACGTTGTGGCATCCCAGTGGTCACGTGATCAAAATTCAGATGCTTGGCATATTTATGACCGTTGCGGTGTCCTGGGGTCATGGGATCACCTTTTGTGACCTTCTGACAAGCAAGTGTAGTTTAGTTTAGTTTAGTTTAGTTTAGTTTAGTTTAGTTTAGTTTAGTTTAGTTTAGTTTAGTTTAGTTTAGTTTAGTTTAGTTTAGTTTAGTTTAGTTTAGTTTAGTTTAGTTTAGTTTAGTTTATTGATTAGCCCATGGGCCATATCAAAGTGCAGAGTTCCAAACACAAATTATTACTAAAAATCCGATAAAAACAATTTAAAATGGAATTGGAATAAAATACAATTTAAAATGAGATTGGAATAAAATACAATAATTTAATATATGGATAAATAAAATATGATAAAATTATATGTCAGTGTCACCCCTACAATCTATCCCAATCAGTCCCGCATATGCCGATCTCAGCTGAACCATTTTGCTCAAGTACTGTGCTGTATTATATGTTGTTTTCAAATTCTGGCTGCACATAAAGTAAGTTGTTTTGATATGGGGTTCCCAATGGATCATTCGTTTAGTATATAGACCAGTGATGGGCGAACCTTTTAGACACCGAGTGCCCAAACTGCGCGCGCGCATGCCCAAACTGAAAGGTGTGTGCACACGCATGAAAGCACACATGCACGGACATGCACGCGTGCATGCATGGACATGCACAGACATGTGCATGCATGGACATGCACGCATGCATGTGTGGACATGCACACATGCATGCATGCACAGACATGCACACACACACATGTGCATGCGCAGCAGAGACCCGAAGACCAGCTGTCCGGCGGGAGGCGGGGCATCCCAACACCGGCAGCATGGCAAGAGGTAAGATCTTTTTCTTTCGTGAGCTTCTGTTTCTTTGTTTGCAGGGAAACAGAAGCTCACGAAAGAAACGCCACGGAGATCTGACCTGGGGCGACGGTGCAGAGAGAGTTCTGCGTGCCACCTCTGGCACACGTGCCATAGGTTCGCCATCACGGATATAGACTGAGGTACCTGTCTCTCACCTTCTTATATAGGCAACAATCAAATAGGATGTGAGCCAGGTCTTCTACGGCAAGCAAAGTCAATGAGAAAGCCAGATTCAGTTAACAAGCCTGTTACTAATGTAACAACTGCCACGATTCATTTAACAACTATGGCAAGAAAGGTTGCAAAATGGGGCAAAAGTCACTTCAGAAATGTCTCACTTAACGACATAAATTTTGGGCTCAATTGTGGTAATAAGTCGAGGACTGCCTGTACTTAGGGAAAATGCACACTGTGCTAGTCTTGTGAACCCCACCTGTTGTTTGCAGTTCTGAGCTCACCAATATTGGCAATTCAATGGGCATGCCGTTTTGTTTTTTGTTGAAAACTGCAACCCACACCTCCTCCAGTAACAATAGCATCACATTCACATTCCTTGCAGCCTTGCAGTGACTGAAAAAGGCTATAGTGTTTTTAAAAAGAGGGACCCTCCCTCTGGCTTTCTCTAGCTTGGGGAAAGCAAAGCAAATTCAGGATACCTGCAGTTGTCTTTTTTGTTTATAACAACTGGTAGAAGCTCTCCAGTTATTTTCAAGGAGGAATTTTTCCAGCCCTAGGTGGAGATGATAGAACCTGGGGCATTGCATATAGCAGGGGTGTCAAACTCAAGGCCTGCAGGCAGGATCTGGCACGCGGCATGCTTAGATCTGGCCCACAGGGCGAGCCTGGAAACAGCAAAGGACCAGCCCGCGGTGCCTCTGCCAGCAAAAATGGAGCTTGGGGGGGGCATGCGCGCCCCCCACACTCTGTTTTCGCTGGCAGAGGGCTGCCGGGGGACGTTGTGGCCAAAAACGGGGCACGGGGGGGCACATGCAGGCCCCCCCATGCTCCATTTTCACTGGCAGTGGGCTATCAAAACAAACTAAAAAAACAAAAGTGTTTCCCCTTTTGCATTTGAGCATGCAAGAAGGGACAGGAAAGGAGAAAGGGAAAGAGGAAAGACAAAGAAAAAGAAGGGAAGATGGGAAGAGAGGAAGGAAGGAAAAATAAGGAAAGAGGGGAAGGAAGAAGAAAGGAGAATGAAGAGGGAAGGAAAAGAAGAAAAAGAAGGTGGTAGGTAGGTAGGTAGGTAGGTAGGTAGGTAGGTAGGAAGGAAGGAAGGAAGGAAGGAAGGAAGGAAGGAAGGAAGGAAGGAAGGAANCAGGAGGCCATCACAGCCGAACATGGAGCTCGGGAGCCCATGTTCGCTGGCAGAGCACTCGGGGCACCACAGGCACCCCCGACTCAAGTGACATTGAGCTGGCCATGCCCACCATGGCCACGCCCACCTGCCCCTCCGAGGTCAAACACAATCCTGATGCGGCCCTCAATGAAATTGAGTTTGACACCCCTGGCATATAGGGTACTTCTTCTACCACCTTAATGTAGATCTGTCTATCATCTGTCTTCTAGCATTCAAAGACATTGCCTTACATTTCTTAGGCTCATTCTAGAAACCCCTTTTCTCTTAAAAAAAGAAAAAAGCCCAGCGAGTTCTCCTCATCTATAATTTAGCACAAAAACAAAAAGCTTGCCTGCTATTCTTCTTTGATTAGCTCCTGCCAAATATGTCCTGTTCCTTCTAACCAGCCGTTGCATAACATTTTTTTTTATTATTGCTGCTCTTTCACAAATTTTCACCCAATTCATTGGCAGAGAATTTGGGGAGGATGATTTCCCTTATATTCAACAGGGGAAATAGAAATTATCCAATGTCTCTCAGGGTGAGGAGTTCCCCTTAGTGGTTATAATAGGGCCACCAGCTGAAAAAAGACCCCACAGGATACATTTTCTCTTGACAGCTTGCTTTGAGATTTAATTTAAGCCTGGAAGCCCAGGGAGCTGTTTTCATTGTCTCCTTGTCATCACCTCATGAAGTAGGCTAGTTTGAATGAGAATGACTGGATTAAAGCCATTTAATGTTCCTCATACTTGAATGGAAGCTATGGTTCAAGAATTCTAGCCTGATTCTCTTCCCGCTCCACCAATTGGGAGGAAGTGTTTTTCTTCTAAAAACATAAATCAAAATGCAAGATCTGTTTTATATAAAAATGCAGGCTATGTTTTTTTTTTTTCAAAAATGTCCTTAGGATATTAGCTCTGTTCTACAAAATGCTTGTGAAAATTATGAATATGTATTGATCACTCGACTTTAACAAGTATAAATATTTATTAATTTAAAAAAAAGAAACAAAAGTGAAAACCCTCTGTTGGAAGAAATATCCATCTGGTTCAGTTCCAAGTGGGGAGAAAGACACTGGAAACATGGAGGCTGATTGGAAAGATGGTTTAATGATGAAGCAGAACCATCAAGCACATGGTCCTGGTGCAGCTGATCACATGGAGTTGAGAGAGAGGGTTATTTATACCCTCTCTTGGGATTTGAACTTGAGCTTCCTGTTCCTGTGCAAGCTATTGGCTCCTGTAGGGTTCATAGCTAACCTTGTAGGTTTTCTGAGTCAAGCTTGGTTGAAGCTTGCTGGGTGATGCTGTCAAGGTTCCGACAGATGCCCTAATTAACTTATGAGCCTCGAGCCAAGTTTCAAAAGAAATCCAGTTATTTGTTAGGAACAGCATGTCGGCATCTACTCGAGTGAGGTCAACTCTGCCGCACGTGATTTACAGCTCAACTTTGACCCTGTTTCCCCCCTCCTCTCAGTCTGTGTCATAAATCACATTCTCCAACGAGGCACTCCCGTGGGCCGTAGAAGACACGCCTCACAACCCGGCTTTGATAATCTGAGATCCAACCTTAGAAGAAGGTATGCGTGGAATGTGCTCCCCCCTTGTTGCCCGTGGCAACTCGAGAGCAGACTAGAGATGCTTTGTCAGTTGACAGATGCAATGTCCCCAGGTGATTTTGTAATGCAGTGAGCCCTGCTGCTAGATAATCCTATTATGGCCTGGAGGGTCATGTCTTAATCCCATCACCCTGGAGCTGAAGGTCTTTTGTTTTGTAGATAGGCTGGCCCAGTCTTTCTTAATGGGCACCAAATATCTGCTGGGGGCAGGGAGCTGAAGCTCTGAGTTTCTGTCTCCCTTAAGATTTCTATTTGTCTTTTAGGGGAAATATAATATTCTGCCTTTTTTAATATTTCCTAAAATATTTCATTCTTCTAGGAGAGGGGTGGGTGCTAACTTTCTACACCTTCTATGCCAGAAAAAAAGGAGAATAGAATGGAATACTTGAGAAGAAGCCTCCAACTATTCATGAAGCCTTGAGGAAACATAATTTTATATTATAGTTCCTGAAATAGCAGGCAAAAATATTCTAAAGCAGGGGTCTCCAACCTTGGCAACTTTAAGACTTATGGACTTCAACTCCCAGAACTCTGGGAGTTGAAGTCCACAAGTCTTAAAATTGCCAAGGTTGGAGACCCCTGTTCTAAAGGATATAGTATGATAAATGTTCACGAAACCTTCAGAGGAGCTGATTTAACCTGTCTATTTATTCATTGATTGGGCTTTTAACAGATAAAAATGAATCTGTTCTCTGAACCTGTTTCACAAATATGCCTTCATAAAATATAATGCACGCATGTCATTTTAATTTTAAAAAGCAGTTCTCCAGATGATGAATTGGCAAAACAGGTCTACGTGTAGCCAACATCAGAATACAACAGGAGTTGTGTTGAATCAAATAAAGCAGTGAGCCAGAGGAAACCATGGTTCAAATCGATCTCAACCATGGAAACTGAGTGCCTTTAAACCACACATTGTTTTTTCTCTGCCCAACAATGTGTAGGAAGTTAGCACCCACCCCTCTCCTAGAAGAATGAAATATTTTGAGAAATATTAAAAAGGCAGAATATTATATTTCTCTGGATGAGAAATGGAGAAACATGTTTTTTGGTTAGAGGCAGGAAGCAGACTCACTCTTAATAGCCCCCACCTTTCTTAATAGCCCTCAGTAGATGTCAGCACTTAAGAGATAAAGAGATAGCTAGCTCTATTCGTAAGCAAATTCCCTGCAGCAAGGTCTGAACAAAGGTAGGGTTAGCCCTCAGCCACAATAGGAATTGCTCAGGGGTGGGTTCTAATTTTTTTTACTACCAGTTCTGTGGGCATGGCTTATTTTGTGGGTGTGGCTTGATGGTCATGTGACAGTGGGCATGGCTTCATTGTCATGTGACTGGGTGGGCATGGCTTTGTGGTCATGTGACTGGGCGGGCGTAGCTTCCTGGTCATGTGATTCGGTGGGCGTGGCTTCGTGGTCATGTGACTGGGCGGGCATGGCTTCATGGTCATGTGACTGGGCAGGTGTAGCTCGCTGGTCATGTGACTGGGTGAGTGTGGCCAAGTCAACATCACTGACTTCTTTGCCCTAATGAATGACCTACAAAAAGAAGATATACAAAAAGGTAGTTTATTATTTCGTGCACTTACTTATTTACATAAGAATAAAATAAGTACACAAAACAATAAAAGAGCTACACAAGTACTTACAGAAGAACGATGAAAGTGTTGCCTGTCTTCAACGTCACTGACCACCGTGCCCTAATGAATGACCTGCACAAAGAAGAGATACAGAAAGGAAGTTTTTAATTGCATGCACTTACACCTTACATAAGAATAACACACTGAAAGAGCTACACACAAGTACTTACTTGTCAAGTCTTTAGCTTTAAGATGTTTCCACATCGTTCTTTCATTGGCAGACTCCTCAGTTGGAATTTTTTTGCTCTTGATTCTTGGATCATCAGCTGTGCGATGTGCTCTTAACCATTTTCTGACGGAAGGAATAGGGTCCCATTTTGTTACAGGTAGGCCAATTACACTAATTGTCATCAGATTGCTTATGTTGGGAATAGTTAGGTGAGTTCTTTGTTCTGAACATGTTTCATTTGAGGTTCATATGAAAAACCCCTTTCCACCTCTGCTGAACTCACAGCAATTGTTCTGACAATATCTTTAGCTTTTTTTAATACTGTCAGGAATTGCATAGTTCTTTGAATCTTTTAATACATTTTCTACAAAATCTCTGTAATCGTTCATATTAATTTTATAATTAAAAATTTCACCAAATTCAAGCAATTGTTCTTCAGCTTCTGGCCATGGAATGACTACATCTTCAATATTCTAGTAATCTTGCTCCAAAAAAGTGAGAAATTGTCATTTATTTGAGTCTTGCAATTGGCTACCTGTTTTTAGATGTTCGCAATCCATCAGTCTTTTTTTTCAAATTTATGATGCTTTCCAAAAGTTTTTCCTGAGGAAGTCCAACAAATCGATGATTTTGAACAAATTTTATATTTTTGAAGGCTTCTGAAGTAATCATTCTGTTAACCTTTTTTTTCGTATGGGCCCTTTCCCCGTCTAAGCATTTCAAATGCTTTGATTGATCTCAGCACAAATTTTTCGGCCTTTATAATGTCGGTGTTTCTTCCTTGCAGGGCATTTGACAGAAGGGAAACCTCGTTCAGGATGTCAATCATCAAGGCCAAATCAGTCAAAAAATTAATATTTTCAAGATGAGCAGCCATACCTGGGTATTTTTCATTTCCATGAAAAAACTGATGTAGCGCTAGATAAGAACGCCACACAGCTATGGTTGACCTTAAACTACAGGCATCCCATCTTAGTCCCAAAGCTCTACCATCTTTATGATTTCAAGTCCAAGTTGTTCAGATACGTTGAAAAGTTCCGTCTGGCTCTTACAGGATTTATGAAAAGTGGTGTGTATCTTGTCAATAAATATTTTGAAATAGTACAGTTGCTTGATGTCCTTTATGGAGTCATCTAGAACAAGTTGGAGGCGATGATTCAAGCAGTGCCATATTATGATGTTTGGGAAATCTTTTGCTAGTGTAGTGCTCACTCCAGATTTTCTGCCAAGCATAACGCTGGCACCATCAGAGCAAAATGCTATTAAATATTTTTGCAGATATTCCGTAGTAAACCCAACTTTATGTAAACTTCCCATCACTGAACAACATATTGTCTCTGCATCTTGTTTTTCCAATTCCACAAGCTCAACAAAAACTGTTGTTGGGTTATCTGAATCCTCAACTTTTACAAAAACTATCACAACTGGTTTGCATGATAACATTGAGGCTTCGTCAATTATCAAACAGATTTTTAGATTCTGCCTAATAATGCTACTAAACATTTCAGTTTTAATTTTGTTTGCAATGAAAGCAACTATTTTCACTGCACTTCTCCGTGAATGCAATCCTACTCCCAGATCTACTCCAACTGTAGTTAGCAATTCTACCTCTCCTTCTATATCTGAAAATGGTTTACATCTTTGTGCCAGACTGTACACTGTAAGAAAAACTCTATGAGTAGTAGTTAAATTTATGTCAGTTGACCTATCTACTGATTTTGTGATCGCATCCAGCTCCCGTTGTTTTAGATTGTCTCTGCAAATGGTGTGAGATTTTGATTTACAATGTTCTTTCATTTTTTTCCTAAGAGATGCTTGCTGTATCTCTTTACTTGTTCCTGCTGCCTCAATGGAAAGTGTTTCCATTCTTTGGAAACATGAATGCCTTTCTCAAATGCGAACTCATGCTTTTTCATCCTATAAAAGATTACTACTGCAAAAGAAAAGAAACAATATTGTGGTCGATTGTGGTTGTAAGCTGAGGACTAAAGGTAACAGAAGGGATCTCTGTTTTCACCCAACAATGTACAGTCTTTTCAGGATGTGTTTGGGGTCCAACAAACAAGAAAGATAAAGTGTTTCAGCCAAGAAGTTAGATCAAGAAGAAAGGGTACATTCACAGAGCAATACTGAATTCTTTTTCATGAAATTTATTCCCCAGTTCAAAAAACAGGAATATATGAAGTAAGTTGAGTATTTAGGTCAGTACAAGTCAAGCAGCTATTCAAGAGTTAGTGGTGTCATCATGGTTAGAAGCAATGGTAAAGCAAGATATGGATTTAAAACCAGAAATATTTTGTTGGGTATTTTAAAGGGAATACAATACATATTTAATTTTACACATGTTAACAGCTGCTAGAATTGTGTTTGCAAAACAGTGTATAAACAAAGATATGATAAGTAATAAATTCAATATTAAAATTCAGAATTTTAAATCAAGGAGAAGGCTTCGAATGCTTTTTAATGTGGGGTTTGTTTTATCAATGGCTAACTAACAGAAACAGAAGTTAGAAATCTAAAAGTATAAAAGAAAACACCAATTATATAAGGAAAGTTCACTAAAATGGATAAGCACATAGTATTAGTATTTGATTATGATTAATGTGTAGATAACTGTGGGACCATACATCCCCGCCCCCCCCCCCCAAAAAAACTGGGACAGTGCCAGGAAAACACTGAAAGAATAACAACAGTTGTCCCCCAAAAGACTGCGGATAAACCAGTTTTTTCATAACCCTAAGGACAGGAAAGACAAAGCCACTGGAATAAAAACCATCTTCAAGGCATTGTGGGAAGTATAAGGACAGTGCCAGAAACCTCACAGCACCAGAAACCTCAGAAAACAGTGCCAAGAAACTCAAGCCAGCCCTTCCCCCTTTAAGAAACCCCCAGGCAAAAGCACCAGCTGAAAGGAACACTTAAGTATAGCCATTAAGATATCAGCCAGCAGTGTGCAGCAGCTGCCAAAAAAGCCAACACAGTTCTAGGTTGCATTAACAGAGGGATAGAATCAAGATCACGTGAAGTGTTCATACCACTTTATAATGCCTTGGTAAGGCCACACTTGGAATACTGCATTCAGTTTTGGTCGCCACGATGTAAAAAGGATGTTGAGACTCTAGAAAGAGTGCAGAGAAGAGCAACAAAGATGATTAGGGGACTCCAGGATAAAACA
>QLTV01004085.1:4348675-4371235 GCA_003457575.1 Thermophis baileyi
CTATTCTATTCTATTCTATTCTATTCTATTTTCTATTCTATTCTATTCTATTCTATTCTATTCTATTCTATTCTATTCTATTCTATTCTATTCTATTCTGAATCAGGCTAAAAATAACTCTCCTGGAACTCCCCATTTCCTCTTTCATGGCAGAATTAACCCCCAAGATAGGAAAGACAAAAAACCTGGGACCAAGATTAACCCAGGTAAACAGGAAAACACCCAGGCAATCAGAAACACATCAAAACCCATCAAGCTGGCTGCAGGAGCTCACAAAGCTGCACATATGAAAGCAGCTAAAATTTCCTAAATTTTATGTGACTCTATTTCCTAAAAAAAAATACATTTCCTAAAAACAATAAAAATCCCAAAAAATTAAAATTCCTAAAAGCAATAACTAAAAAAAATACATTTCCTAAAAACAATACCAATTTAAAAAAAATACATTTCCTAAAAGCAATAAAATTTCCAAAAAATTACATTTCCTAAAAGCAATAACATTTCAAAAAAAAAACAAAAACATTTCCTAAAAACAATAACATTACCTAAAAATAATTTTTTTAAAGCATAAAGAAAAAAAATAAAAACCCAGCCACTTACCCAATTGATTGGCAGGCAGGCAGGCAGGCAGGCAGATTCAGTTGCTCACCGATGAGATCCTTTCACTTCAAGCCAGGCAGGTCTGCCTGGCAGCCGTTCGGGATTCGGCTCCTGAAGCTGGAGGCTGTACAAGGTAAGGCAGGCTGGAGGCTGGAGGGAGGGTGGAAATGTTAGGCCCACCTGGGATGGAGTCAAGGCGGTCACAAAGCCTACGGGAGCCCACGGATTGGGTCTGCTGGCCAGCAAGGCTCCAAGAGAGCCCCGGCTGGCTACGGGAGACTGGAGACTGGGCCAGTTAGTGCTTACCTGTAGTGTAGGAGGGAGGAGGCAGCTCCGTTGGGGCACAGGCAAATTCAGTGGAGCAGGGGAGGTCACTACTGAGTCACGAGGCGAGTAGTGGGCCACGTGGTGAAGAGGCGTATATATAGGGCTCGGATGGGCTGGGCGAGCTTCGAGTGGGCGAGTGAGCATCGAGCGTGCGCCGTGCGAGCATCGTGGCGGGCAGGTGGGGCAAGCGAGTGTCATGCAGGTGGGCGGGGCAAGTGAGCAGTGCCAGCAACTGGGCGACCAGGGGACCGGTTCGGGGGCGTGGCCAGCCAGCCGTTGCTGCCGGTTTGGCGACCCAGGCCCAATTTCTGCTACCGGTTCTAAAGAACTGGTCCGAACCAGCAGCAACCCACCACTGGAATTGCCCAATAAGCCCTTTCATTGCATCAGCTCCAAACTTAAAACCAGACTTAGTTCAGACAACCTACAGAGCCAGCTATGACCCCTACAATAGAATTCATGTTCTTGCACAGGAACAGGAAGTTCAAGTTCAAAGCCCAAGAGAAGGTATAAAAGCCCCTCACTCTCAACTCCATGTGGTCAGCTGCACCAGAACCACCCATGTGGTTCTTCTTCATCATTAAACCATCTTTCCAATCATCCTCCATGTTTCCAGTGTCTTTCTCCTGGCTTGGAACTGAACCAGATGGATATTTCTTCCAACAATAGTTATGCTATGAAGATTAAAAATGAAGTATGCTTGGACAGACAACAACTGCCTTGAGACCACCAGGGAAGTGAAGTGAAGTGAAGTGAAGTGAAGTGAAGTGTCAGAGCAGATACATGCTGTGGGGGCAATCGTCCTTCGAAGCTACTGGGGGGAACCTTTTGGAAAACACAAACTCTGTAGCCCTTCAAAGCAACGTACTATGTTTGAACCAACATGCTTTATGAAACACACCTTTTCAGTGCTTTCCAATGTACTGATTAATAGTCAGTGATAAACCCAGCATGTTATGCAAAGACCAAAAGGTGACCATCAGCCCACAAAAAGGTTACAGGTAGTCCTCGACCTACGACCACAATTCAGCCCAAAACCTCTGTTGCTAAGTGAGACAATTGTTAAGTGAATTTTGCCCCTTTCTTGCCAGAGTTGTTAAGTGAATCACTGCAGTCCTTAAGGTAGTGACACGGTTGTTAAGTGAATCTGATTTCCCCCTTGATTTTGCTGGTCAGGAAATCATAAGAGGTCTTCTCATGACCCTGGGAAACTGCAACCATCATAAATGTGAGTCAGTTGCCAAGCATCTGAATTTTGACCACATGACCATGGGGATGCTGCAACAGTTGTAAGTGTGAAAAACGGTCATAAGTCACTTTTTTTCAGTGCCGTTGTAACTTCGGTCACTAAATGAACTGTTGTAAATTGAGCGCTTACCTCTATTCATCCATAGTATAAAGCTTTTGTATTGATAGAAGCCATCATTACCTGAAAATTCTATGTGGGAATTATGGATTTCCCATTAGAAAATCTCTCTAATTTCACTGGGAAAGATTTGACATATTCTTTGAAATCAGTGAGATATGCATCATTCTGATTGCATTATGCTCATTTCTTATCTGACAGAAAGGCTTCAAAAAACATCCTTCTTTAATTATTCCGAATCCTATTGTTGCCCAGGAGGAAAATAGGTAAGGATGAAGACAAGAATCTTGTCTCCTCTTTGTCTGAATTCTAATCAACTTCCTTGCATTCAAAACCAGCTTTTGAAACAATTTAAATCCTCCCACTGAGGCAGTTCTCTGTGCCTGGCAAAATGCTTTAAAATCAGGATTCCGGCCAAAATATATCCAAATTTGAGCCCAAGATGCTAGAAGTGTAAGCAAGAACAAGGTACCTACTATCATATGTGGTGGTCCTGCCTCAAAGCAAAGAAATATTGGAGCAAAATAAGAGTTTGGTTACAAGAAATAACAAAATCGCAAATTGAACTTAAACCAGAGATGTTTCTGCTTGGGATTCTTAGAGGAACTTGGGTTAAAGAAACACAATACATTATAATTCATATTTTGACAGCAGCTAGAACAGCTTTCGCACAAACATGGAAATTGGAAAGTAGCCCCCCAGAAAACATGATAATAAAGAAAATAATGGATTGTGCAGAAATGGTAAAACTGACTTTAGAGTTGCAAGATCGCGAGGAAAAAGAATACTATATGGTATGGGAAAAATTGTATAATTGGTTAGAAAATAGGAAGAATAAGTAGGTGTATATTGTTTGTATGTTAATTTAATACAGGAGATATGCAGATTTAAGTGCGAATACTATATACAATGTAAACCAGATGGAATAATGTATGTAAATAACCAAACAGAAGTAGATGTTTTAGGATTGAGGAATATGAATATGTATTTATTTTTAATGTTAAAAATTCAATAAACAGATTTAAAAATAAAAAATAAAAAATAAAATCAGGATTCCGTATTGTTTTTTGTTCACATGATACATTAAATCGAAATTCTTGGCTGACAAGCATGCATACCACAGTCTTATCTGGTGCTTATCTCTGTCATTTGGGTTTTGCACAAACTAGACTATTAAATCCCAGCTCTTTCTAGTTTCAGTGACATAGCAAACCTCAAATCATGATTACATTACAAAGTGCAACCAGAGAGTAAGATGTCAAGAATTTGCTCCCTGGATGAGTTTGCTTGATGTAGTACATTGTGCAAATGCAGCATTTGTGTGTGGGGCTCAAACAGATTAAAAAAAAAAGGTTCAGTGATACTCAGAAAAAGTGAAAGCTAATAAGAAGAGGAATGGAAAGAAAATGGAGCTAGAGTGCTCATATTCACCTTCCTTCCCCAGATGTTGTCAGAAGGATTAAAATGTCTAAGTTGTGCGAGCATTTAAGGGCAAATTTAGGTTTGGGTTCATTTCCCTGTGAGATTTACATATGAGGAGATTTGGCAGCCATTTGTTCACCATCCATTTGTAAACTGTTGGAATAATCAGGATGTAAATTGTAACTTGGAATACTTGATACTGTTTTATAATCATAATGGGAGCCAATTACAACTTAATTTACTCTCTAATTCAATCTAAATTGCTCTACATAGTTCCACGCTTCTCTCTCATACCTCCCATTATGCGTTGCAGTTTAATGTCTCCTCAGATGTGCAAGCAGCAGCATCTCACCCAGCTTCTCCATCTGAAAATCTAATCAGCAGGGAAAGAAGAAGAATCTAGTTTTCCAAAACTGGTAAGCATAGAGGAAGGTCTGATGCATTAGCTACTTCAGTGTGTTACGATTTCAGCAAGAGTAAGCAACTTATGTTTGGGAGGTCCATTTCAGCTCTAAGGGCCAGAGGATGGTGGTATGTTGACACATATAGGAGAAATAAAAAGTAGTCCTTGACTAACAACAGTTAGTGACTGTTCAAAGTTACAACATCACTGAAAAAAGTGACTTACTGTATGACCATTTTTCACACTTACAACCATTGCAGCTGTTCTGACCTAGGCTTCCTTAGAAAGCATGAAGCAGAGTCTTAGTCCCGGTAAAACCTCTTTTATATACACAACTGTGAATTCCTTTCATTCACAGTCCGCAAGGCTTGGCAAACAGTCTTTCAGAGGAATATTTATCAACACAAACCTTATCTCACTTGGAATGTTGCCAGAGAACTAGTTTCCAAAATCCGGCAAGGCAAAACTTGGCACAGAGTCTATTAGAGTCACAAACAGAATTTTCCACTCTTGCAATGACCAAAGGAACTAATTGCTTCCTGCAAAAGCCCACAACCCGTTCGTTCCTCTTTTATTCCCTATGGGAGGGGCCAATCATCTCCAAGGTGTGGCCTTACTCCCAAGTCGACCCTGCTTTCTTAGTTGTTCTTGTCTTCTGGCAGCTCTGCGCATGCGCACACTGGGAACAGGCTCCAGCTGTTCCTCTCCCTTGCTGATGTCTGACTCTGGAGGCAGCTGGTAACTGCCAGATGGCCTTGGCCCCTTCTCTGCCTCCGATGCAGAGCCCTGGTCCAAGTCTTCCCCAGACTCCAGGACTGTCCCATGTTCCTCCCCAACCTCCTCACTGTCCGAATCTGCTGCCAGCTCTGCTGGCCGCTGGCGGGCCACAACAGCAGCATCCCCACTGTGTCACATGATCAAAATTCAGACAGTTGGCAACCGACTCATCTTTATGATGATTGTAAAATGGGGCAAACTTCACTTAACAAATGTCTCGCTTAGCAACATAAATGTTGGGCTCGATTGTGGTCGTAAGTTGAGGACTACATGTATTTAGCTCAGCACTATTTACATTTGCTGTATGGGACCTACCCATTTCTGTGTGGCAGTTTAAGTGCAGGTATGAACTGCTAGAAGATGTCTCTTTGCCAAATATTAAACGATTGACGCCTTTAGAAAGCAGGGTACTAGAAATGAGGATTTATCCTTAGACGAAACAGTGGTCCTCTCATGCTGGATTTCTGTTGCCATTGCCCATCAGTTTCTTCCCAATCAGCTCAAAGAGTAAAAAAAAAAATAGCGTGAAGTAAGAAACTGGCATGGATTTAATTTAGAGCAGGGGTGTCAAACTCGTGGCCTGTGGGCCAGATGCATCACATGATGGCCATGTCCACCCTGGTTTAGCGAAGGGGAAAAAGTTGCGATACGTCATGTGATGACAACGTGACACCACAATTTTGATACCTCTGATTTAGAGCAAAAGGTTGCAATTTGCTGTTATGGTTCTTGGCTCACAAACTAATAGAAGCAATGTGTATGTGCCCCAAATATGGTTATTTATGCCAGATAGGTATGTTAAAAAACATTACCCAGAAAAACAATGGATAGAGGGCTGGATTTTCTCAGAGCAGGACTGTCACTAATGTGCAAGGGGTTCATTAAGGCATAAAAAGTTGGAGAAAATTGCTGGATTTAAATTGCAGTGGATATTAAGAGGAAACAGCACTCTCATACTGAGAACTGATAATCAACAGCTCAGTGCGGTTTCATTCCTGTATGCAATAAAAATTCTTATGTAATTATGTCATAGAGAGTGTAAGGGAGCTTCTTTTGAGTTGAGGCTAGGGATCCAGATACGGTGTTGGGCATATGAGTTTAAATAATTTATACAGAATGATAGAATAAGCGAATGCATGCAAAAGATGACTGAACTTGAAATATTGCATTCAGTTTTGGTCACCACAATATAAAAAAAGATGCTGAGACTAGAAAGGATGCAAAGAAGAGTGCAGAGAATAGCAGATGATTAGGGGACTGGAGACTAAAACATACAAAGAATGGTTGCAGGAGTTGGGTATGTCTAATTGAATGAAAAGAAGGGTTAGGGTAACATGATAGCAGTCTTCCAATATCTAAGGGGCTGTCACTCTATTCTCCAAAGCACCCGAAGACAGGACAAGAAGCAATGGATGGAAACTAGTCAAGGAGAGAAGCAATCTAGAACTAAGGAGAAATTTCCTGACAGTTAGAACAAATAATCAGTGGAACAACTTGCCTCCAGAGGTTGGGAATGCTCCAACACTGGAAGTTTTAAGAAGAGATTGGACAACCATTTGTTTGAAATGATGTATGGTTTCCTACGTGAACGGGGGGGGGGGGGGGGGACTAGAAGTCCTGTAAGGTCCCTTCCAACTCTGTTGTTCTGTTCTGTTCTGTTCTGTTCTGTTCTGTTCTGTTCTGTTCTGTTCTGTTTGTATTGAATTTAGATGTGTTCTGTTCTGTTCTGTTCTGTTCTGTTTGTATTGAATTTAGATGAGTCTGCACACTAAAAGTAAACACAATGCATGGAAACCTGTTTTCATGGATGGATCACTAATCAGTAAGGCACACTTCTTCTCTTCCTCTCCTATCCCTCTTCAGCTAATTTTCTAGCACAGGGGTGTCAAAGTCAAGGCCCGTGAGCCAGATCTGGCCCACAGGGTACTTAGATCTGGCCCACGGGGCCACCCTGGAAACAGCGAAGGACCGGTCCGCGGTGCCTCTGCCAGAGAAAACGGAGCTCAGGAGGGCTGCATGTGGCCCTCCTGAGCTCCGTTTTCGCTGGCAGAGGGTGGCAGGAGGCCATCACAGCTGAAAACGGATTTCAGGACCCCGTTTTTGCTAGCAGAGCACTCGGGCTACCACAGGCGCTCCCGACACAAGTGACGTTGAGCTGACCACACCCATCCTGCCCCCCTCCCCCCGAGGTCAAACACAACCCTGATGCGGCCCTCAATGAAATCGAGTTTGACACCCCTGTTCTAGAAGAAGACAAAGGGACTCATAAAGTTTTTCCCTGAATAAAACCTCTTGTCCATCCATTCTATCATCATTATTGTCATCCCACACACAATCCTGTTCCCTCATCAGAAGGCAAAACTGAGCTTCAAAGGCCGTTCTGGAAGTAGCAATACTATCTCTGCTAAATTAAACACTTGATTCATTAGTGTCACTTTTTTAAGGCTATGAAGGCAAAAAAAGGGGGGGCTATCTTAAAGCCTGGGCCCAGAAGCACATGCGCTCCTGAAATTTGCACATGCCCTGATCCTTTCAGTCGGACATTATTGGTTTCCTGTCAGTATACTTTGAGAAGATGCATTGTTTATTTGGGGAAGACTGATGCAATTTGACCTTGAGCTAGTTTGAAGACAGTCCTGAATGCAGAGCCGGCAAAAAAAAATTAATGTCTCTGCCAGCACTGAGTTCTAAAACCTAATTGACAGCTGCTTTCCCTCCTATTCTCCCTCCCTTTCTCCATAAAAAGAGCTCATTTTGAAAACAAACAAACAAATGCAACCCCAAAGGACATTGGCAGAATCTAGATTTAATTTAGTCAGAAACTCGTAGGCTTATTAATAAGCTATAAAATGAAAAGACTGTCCCTGTTCTATGGAAAGACTAAAGAGGAGGGGGAGAGGCACCGACAGATGGGGGAAGAAAGAAAATATGGATCGATATATGTGGCAGAGCTAATAAAGAAATGTGAACTAAAACATCCCTGGGTATTTCTGTTTTCATTCAAGAATTAAGACAGAGCATCATTTGAATGATCTTGTCACGCAGTGGCAGTCTATACATCAATTAATCCAAGTTTTCAGGAAAAGGGCAGCATAATGTGAATTTCTTGCTTTGGTTGTCTTTTTCAGCACATTGGTTGCCTGGGTTCATCCACCTTCATGAACTGCCTTTCTGTCTTTAACTTCTCCCATGGAAGGCTGATTTGGAATGTGTCAAGATGAATCAAAAGGAAAGAGAAGATGGAGACAAGAGTTAGAAAATAAAAAAAATGAAAACAAAAGAGAAACAGGATGTAAATTTCTTAAAACGATCAGAAACTTCCAAGTAGGTTGAGTGCTAGGTTCCAAAGGCTGATATATTCTCTTTTAAGTTGAAAAATAGTTTGATTTCTTTCACATCCAGGACTGAACCAGAATGCGTCCAATTAAGAATAATCATGCCGTTTCTAAAATGCCTTTATTTTTTCCCCTCTGCTATAAACTTGTTCTGTTTGTCTACCATTTTCCTGTGATCACCATAAATCTGGCCTGTTTTTTTTCCAGAGTATTGAGATAAAGGCAGAAAAAAAGAGTTGTATGTGTGTCTCTCTCTCTCCTTCTCTTGTTTGCTATTCCAATACTTAAATGAAATGACTGAATAACAGAACAGCATAACAGGGTTGGAGGGTTTCCAGTCCAAGCAGGAAACCCTATACCTTTTCAGACAAATAGTTGTCCAATCTCTTCTTAAAATCTCTTCTTAAAAACTTCCAGTGTTGGAGCATCCACAACTACTTGGAGACAATTTGTTCCACTGATTAATTGTTCTCATTGTCATGAAATGTCTCCTTAGTTCTAGGTTGGATCTCTCCTTGGTTAGTTTCTATTGCTTCTTGTCCTGCCTTTAGGTGCTTTGGAGAATAGGCTGACCCGTTCTTCCATGATGGATCAAGTGAAAGCAAATTTCATTTCACGAAAGCAAATGTCCTAGAGCAGGGGTGTCAAACTAGCGGCCTTCGGGCCGGATGCATAACGTGCTGGCCGCGCCCATCCCCGGTTTAGCGAGGGGGGGGAAGTTGTGATATGTCACGTGATGACGTGTCGTCGCGAGTTTGACACCCCTGTCCTAGAGAGTAAACTGTTCTCTTAGGTACCCAGGACCCAGACCATTAAAGACTAAAGGTAGCAACCAAGGCTTAAAACAAGGGTTTCTGGAGGGGGCATTGGACCATGATAGCATCTTCGTTGGGTTATGGTTTGGCTTTTCTATTTAATTTCTTTTTTATGTTTGTTAATTGGTTTGCAAACTTTTCATTTGGGTGTTTTTAAATACTTGTATATGTTTATGATATATTTTATGTTGCAAACCACGGAGAACTCTTTGGGATTGCAGTGGTCTGTAAATGTGGTTAAATAAATAAATAAACCACTTGGTTGACTCAGTTGGTAGCCAGGAGGTCGAGCTACAATGTGCTGTTCCTGAACCCCCATTTCATTCCAATAATAATTCTTCCAGGTAGATTGAGAGGTTGGTAGTCAATGGAAGATTTGAACTTGAAGCTCCCACTGTATTCCAACAATTCAGCACAAATCTCGGTATAGTTTACAATATACATAAGACAGGGGTGCCAAACTCAAGGCCCGGGGGCCAGAACTGGCCCGTGGGGTACTTAGATCTGGCCTACGGGGTGGCCCTGGAAACAGCGAAGGACTGACCTGCAGTGCTTCTGCCAGCGAAAACGGGCTCGCGAGCTCCGTTTTCGGCTGCCACGGCCTCCTGCAACCCTCTGCCAGTGAAAACGGAGGCAGCCCTCCCAAGCTACGTTTTCACTGGCAGAGGGTTGCAGGAGGCCGTGGCAGCTGAAAACGAAGCTTGCGAGCCTGTTTTCGCTGGCAGAGCGCTCAGGCCACCACAAGCCCCCCCCCGACAGGAGTGACGTCGAGCTGGCCATGCCCACCCTGGCCATGCCCACCCCGGCCCCCTGAGGTCAAACACAACCCTGATGCGGCCCTCAATGAAATCGAGTTTGACACTCCTGACATAGGATATACAACAAATTGCATACTAGCTCATACAATGAAACCAAAAGTTGATTGTTCTGTTTCAACTGACTGTTCCTATTAAATGCTTATGGTGGAAGTTATCTGACATTCTGCAGCAGTGAACTTTTGAATTAACATTTTTATTTTTACACATAGAAAGATCACATCAGATGCATATTTGGTTAGCTTTCTTTCTGTCTATAAATCCCCATAATCTGATGTTTTTAAAAGTGGTTAACCACAGATTTCAGAAATATATATCCATCCAGAGGTGAGCTGACTTTTGTTTATCTTTATACTGTATGTGGCTCAGTAGATTTAATATGATGAAACAACAGCAAAATGTCAGGTACCTCCTGAGATATACCAAGATCATTCAATTGTATGAAGAGATGAGAGGGGGAGATAGAGATTTTCAGCAGCAGCATTTGAAAATCCACTTTCAAAAGCTTGCTGTTATCAGTTTAAACATTTAACTGTTTCATTTTTATATATAACTTAATTTCGTTTGTAAAGCAGATCAGACAGTAGATACTCTGGTTCTCCTCTTTATAATCATTTTAAGTTAAGAAGGCACTTTTTATGCATCTATTATTATCTTCCACTGTGGAACTCAAGGTGAAATGCAGAGAAGAGCTGTGGTGATGCACTGGTTAGAATGCAGTATCGCAGGCTAATTCTGCCCACTGCCAGCAGTTCGATTCTCACTGGCTCAAGCTTGACTCAGCCTTGCATCCTTCCAAGGTCGGTAAAATGAGGACCCAGATTGTTGGGAGCAATATGCTCACTCTGTAAACCACTTAGCACTGTGAAGAGGTATTTAGGTCTAAGCGCTATTGCTATTATTGTTCTTATTTTTAAATATTGTTGAAATCCAGATCTGTTTAGCTTCTGCAAAGCAACATTATCATCTGCTCATCATCTCAGACCTGTATGTGGAAAATTAAACAATGTGTTTACAGGTAGTTTCCATATTGAATATTGAATATTCTGAGAATATTAAAGTCCATGTATGTGGATTCGTCTACATACTCCATACTACAACTTGTGTGGCCCAGGTTTTGTGCCAGGCATAATATGACAATGAATTACAACTCACTTTTGGAGACATCAAGTAGATTTCCAGGTCCAAATAAAGCAAGGAATTTTGCTTGATGATAAAAGCAGACCAAATATAGTCTTAGTTGCTATAGTGTTACCATGTTAATCGCACTACTTCTATCTAGACATAGCTACTTCTATCTGGTTAATTACTCATTTTAGGGAATAGATGTGAGAGCTTAAATATATCCTAGAGTTAAACCTGTGGGCTGAGAGGCTCAGCGGCTTAATGACGCTGGGGATGGTCTCTGCTTCGGTGGTTCGAGCCCAAGCACTGAGTAACAGGGTGAGTTCCTCACTTTGTCGGCTATACCAGGGGAGAGAGTAAGTATTTTTTTTCGGTGAGACCGGTCTAAAGCGAGGAGAGCCCATGGCTTAGATGTTAATACATCTACATAATATGCAAGTAGCCCGGGTTCAAATCCCAGAAGGGTATGGCTAGCTGATGAGAGCTAAATAGCTTGAAATAGATCTATACTAGTCTCCCTATATTTCTTTGTCGGTAAAACATAAATTCAACACATTCAAATGTATGTTCACTGATAAAGTCCTTTCCACACTAGGCTAACCTGTGTTATGTACAATTACATCATGTGCTTTTGTGGGGCATTTTGTGAATATTATCTCTTTTCATTAAAGATACAGCAGTGACAGCAAACACACCTAGATACAATTAGGTACAAACACGATCTAGTGATTAAACTATATAATGATTGTATCCACACAGTAGTACAGCCATAAGTCTCTCTGTGTGTATTAAAGCTTACCTGCAAAGACATATTCAAACAAGACAAGCCTTTCTCTCTTATTTATATCCTGATTTTTATGCATAGCGCAAGAGCTTATATAAAAAGTGGAACAGACAATGTAAAACCTTCAGCACAATGATAAAACACCCACTTATTCAATATTAACTAAACTGCAGCATACAATTAGTGGTAAAACTCTTTTAGAAATAAATAAGTAATCAATGCACTAGTGAGTATAACCCTCAATAATTAAAAATAATGGGAGCAAGCATTACAGTGTCTAGCCAGCTCCCTGAAAGTTTGTGCACAAAGTTTGCCTTCAATATGTTAGGGAGGTAATTGGCTTGCTTAATATTGCTATGTGCATAGTTGCATAAAGAGTATATCCATTGTACACCATGCTTCTTGTAGGCATCAACTGTAATATTTAATCCACTAAAACCAAGACTACTGAAGCTGTTGAAACTGCCCAGAGACACTTCAATAGTGAACATAATAGAATAGCAGAGTTGGAAGGGACTTTGGAGGCCTTCTAGTTCAAACCCCTGCTCGATTTATATCATTTCAGACAAATGGTTGTCCTATCTCTTCTTAAAAGCCTCCCATGTTGGAGCACCTACAACTTCTGGAGGCAAGTGGTTCCACTGATTAATTGTTCTAACTGTCAGGAAATTTCTCCTTAGTTCTAAGTTGCTTCTCTCCTTGATTAGTTTCCACCCATTGCTTCTTGTCCCACCTTCAGGTGCTTTGAAGAATAGGTTGACCCTCTTTTCTTTGTGGCAGCCCCTTAGAATTTGGAACACTGCTGCCATATCATCCTTAGTCCTTCTTTTCATTAAACTAGACAGACCCAATTCCTGCAACAATTCTTCGTATTAGCCTTCAGTGCCCTAATAAGCTTTATTGATTTTCTCTGCACTCTTTCTAGAGTCTCAACATCTTTTTTTATATATCATGGTGACTAAAACTGGATGCAATGTAAGTGTGGTCTTACCCAGGCATTATAAAGTGGTATTAACACTTCACATGATCTTGATTCTCTCCCTCTGTTAATGCAGCCTAGGACTGCATTGGCTTTTTTGGCAGCTGCATAAAAAATAATAATAATTAAATAAATAAATAAGCTTTGGTAAGTTGACGTTTAGCAGGTGACTGATACTGAGCAAGGGAACATAAGAAGATCTGGTGCCTGAGGTAGGTGGGCAATCTGCTGTGGCCTTCTCTGCTCCTGCTGTGTTCCACCTGCCATGAACCCCTCTGGGTATTGTTTGTAGCCAGCTGGAATGCTGTGTGTTATTCCGAGAAGACCACAAAGAAACTGAAATATCAGGTGGCCAAAACAGCTGCCTCTGAAGGCACGTGTCAAAACCACCTCCTAATGCATCACGCTGAAGATCTTTTCAGTTTGGTTCCTGTAGCAGGGATGAAGAGAAAGTGAGTTATTCTGGGGAGCTGAATGCCTGCTATGCAATGAAGCAGCTGGTTTGGTAGCAGGCCAGCAGGTAGAAGTTTTCTACCTGGCACTTTGCAGCTTTTTCAATATGTTTGCTAATAGGTCCACTGTGGTATTTTAGTGAACTGCCAAATATAGCTGGCAAGTAGAATTTGGCTTGATTAAAATAGTACACTTTAGGGCTAATCTCAAAAGGCTGGGATATTCAGAAGTAGAAACTCTTCTGATCTGATAATTTATTTCACTTAGCCAATTTAATTTAACTAACTTAGCCAGACTGCATCTGTGACCAGGTAGGTGGAGAGAGAGGGAGGGAGGGAGGGAGGAGGGCAGAGAGAGAGGGTGTGTTTGTAAGAAAAATTCTCGTTCTCACCTCTATGGGTGGTGTGTATCTTCCTGGGAATTTGAGGGTTCTTTTCAGTATCTTAGCTGTTCTTACTGCTGTGCTCTTCTGGAATAGAGAACTTTGATGTCGTTCCTGGGATCTGTTGGAGCCACTCTTCCAGTCTAGGAGTCACTGCCCCAAGTGCTCCTACCACCACTGAGACAACTTTGGCCTTCACTTTCCACACTCTCTCTAGTTCCTCCTTCAGGCCCTCCAGCTTCTTACACTTCTTCTTCTTCTTGATGTTGCTGTCACTTGGCATCACTACCTCTATCATCACCGCTGTCTTTGTCTACTATCACAATGTTTGTAGATTAGTTAATACCTGCCTATCCAGAGGTGAAATGCTACCGATTCAGACCGGTTCTCCCGAACTGGTAGTAAAAAAATGTTACCAGTTCAGGCGAATCGGTATATCCGACGATCAGCTGTGCGACGATCAGCTGTGCCGCACGATCTAGATTAGCTAGAAGCAGGATTTCCTGCTTTCTAGCTAATCTAAATCGTGCAGCACAGCTGATCCCCCCCTCGCTGTTCTACTTACCTTTGCAGACTCTGATGGCTTCAAAATGCTCCTTTTTCAGTGCTGCACGGTAGTGCTTGTGGTGCGCATGCGTGAGCAAAGCACGCGTGAAGCGAACCGGTAGCAGACTTAAGAGGATTTCACCCCTGTGGTATAGATCTGTCTAGATCTTGGCTTTCTTATTCTTCACAATCTTCTGTGGGATCTCCTATATGGACTTGGAAGGTCTAGCTCATACACTGTGTAGATGTTTTGGTACACAATACCAGCTGCTTGATTGCGCCGTTCAGTGTATGCTGTTGCTGCATGTATCTTACACCTTGCTGCTATGTATTGGATTGTCTCTGAGGCCTCTTTCCCAGATTCAGTCTTGGGTTCTATCAAGCTTGGTAGATCCCTGCTTCTATAGATCTGGTTCTCAGTGCCTGTTCTTGTGCTATCCCAAAGGTGCTTTTTCAAGAGGCAACTGGACTTTCTGTTTTTTCCTTGAAGATGTTTCTCTTCTCATCCAAGAAGCTTCTTCAGCTCTGACTGGATGGATTGGGGAATGGAAGGATTTATATTCCTTGCAGACAGCAGGTCATTTGCATTCTTTTAGAGGGTTGTTAAGGTCACCTGGAGGTTTATCTGTGTCATCAGGGTCACCTGAGTGGTGCAAATTGGTGTGGAGCCTTCTTGGAACTGTTGAAAGGACTGTGTTGTAGATTGGAAATAGATGAGGTTGTATCCCTCTCCCTCTGTTGAGAGAGGGCTGTTCAATTTTGATATAGATGGCCTCTTTAACCCCTCTTTCAAATCAGTGGCCCTCTGTGTCTAAAATGTGGACTTTGCTGTCTTCAAAAGAGTAGCCTGTGTCTTTTAAATGCAGATGGAATGCTGAATCTAGTCCTGATGTGTTTGTTCTCCTATGTTGTGCCATGTGTTTATGAAGTGGTTGTTTTCTTTCCCCAATGTACAGATCTGCACATGGCCATTAAAAGAATGCAAATGACCAGCTGTCTGCAAGGGGTATAAATCCTTCCATTCCCCACCATCCAGTCAGAGCTGAAGAAGCTTCTTGGATGAGAGGTGAAACGTCTTCAAAGAAAAACCAGAAAGTCCAGTTGCCTCTTGAAAATGCACCTTTGGGACAACCATGACCTGGATGACTGAGAATCTCCATAGACTGTTCTTGTGCTGTTCTGATCAGTGCCTCAGTGCTGTCTTTAAGTCCAATCCTTTCCAGACTCTGGTAAGATTTCCCAGTATCTGCCCTCTTAGCTATCTGTCGATGGTGTAAGCCAGGGGTGGGTTCTACTTATGTTCCCTACAGGTTTGCATCGTGACGGAAGTGCGCGTTTTGCACGTTTTGCGCGTGTGCGAGAGCGAAGCAAGCACGTGCACCTACGTCACAACATGGAAATAACCCTCTGTGCATGTGCAGAAGCCTCTGCGCATGCGCAGAGGGTTCTTTTCCATCTGCGGCGACTGGAGAACCGGTTCGGGGGTGTGGACAGCCGGCCATCGCTGCCAGTTCGGCGAGCGGAAGCAAATTTCCGCTACTGGTACTGTAGAACCGGTCCGAACCAGCAGCAACCCACCACTGGTGTAAGCCCATGCAGAGTCTTGTCTTACCTTGACACTTTCTCTGCTTGAACTTTCCTCCCATGCTCTGGGTTTCATTCAGATAGTGTCTTTGATACTCATCAAAAAGGAAAGCAGACCAACATGACAGAATTCTCCAGCAATAGAAGTGTTCTGTAGATTGCTCTTATTTGCCTCACAAAAGAATCAGATTCCATGAGGTTACAATAATAAATAAATAATGAGATTTTCTAACCTAGAGGATCTTCATCTTAAATAATATAATATGCATATTTCAGCAATAGAAATTATTTTTAAGAATATCTACTTGAGCAACCATGGGAGAATATTATTATAAATCCCTTTTCCAAAGTTCTTGCTATGAATTTTAGCTTAAGTGATGATGAATAATGCTTTGCTAAAACTTTATTAAATTTTGCATTTTTGTTTTATACAGGCTTATGAATATTACTTTACTGCAATGCAGTGCTCCGGGCTTACTCCTTTTCTAGCCATGATTTGGAAAGGCTTGCAAAATGATTCCACAGACAGCTGTTAGATTGGCAGATTATTGTATACACAACTCAGATCTCTGTTCCTAAATATCCAGCTTGAAATGAATGCATTAAAAATAACTAGAAACAATTATATTTGTAGCACTTAATATAAGTGAGATGTATGTGTGTATATTCCCTTGTACAATACAATGTTACAATTTTAAGAGCCAAGGTGGCGCAGTAGTTAGAGTGCAGTACTGCAGGCTACTTCAGCTGACTGCTAGCTGCAGTTCAGCGGTTCAAATCTCACCGGCTCAAGGTTGACTCAGCCTTCCATCCTTCCGAGGTGGGTAAAATGAGGACCCAGATTGTTGGGGGCAATATGCTGACTCTGTAAACCGCTTAGAGAGGGCTGTAAAGCACTATGAAGCGGTATATAAGTCTAAGTGCTGTTGCTATTGCTAATGTACAGTTCTGGAAAAGATGTAGAGTGCTGTCTAAGTAATTTCCCAAAATCTCTTTCTTGATATGGGCTCAAGTTTCATTCATTCGATCACTGCCTTGGTACCTGATCTTCAAGACCAGGGGTGTCAAACTCAAGACCCGCGGGCCGGATCTGGCCCACGGGGTGCTTAAATCTGGCCTGCGGTGCCTCTGCTGGCAAAAATGGGGCACAGGGGTGCGTGCATGGCCCCTCGTGCCCCATTTTTGGCCTGGACAGCCTCCTGCAGCACCCTGCCAACCAAAATAGGGTGCGGGGGGCCGTGGGCAGGGTGCTCTCCCGCGGAGGAGAACTGCAATGCTGATCCGGCCCTTGATGAAATCCAGTTTGACTCCCCTGTTCAAGACCATTGTCTATGCAGGTAGTCCTCAACTTACGACCACAGTTGAGCCCCAATTTTTTGTTGCTAAGCGAGACAGTTGTTAAGTGAACTTTACCACCTTTTTTTGCCACAGATGAAGCTATTATCGTTACTGAAAGCTATTCTAGTTATCTAGAAACCCACACCAAACTTTTATAGGCAATTAAAGTTTGTCACTAAGGTGACTATCAGTTATTCTCAGGCATGTTAGAATAAGGAGCAAGAATATTCATCATTAGTAGCCAAATAAGTAAATCATTAAATAGAACTCCTGTGATCTTAAGGTACGGATACATCAACAAAAATCTCCTTTTCCAAATCTGTTGGACTTCAATATTATGAATATATCCCATTTCATACATTTATGTGTTGGTACAACACACATAATAGGGTAGGAGCTGACAGCACACAGGTGTCTTTATGTGTTGTCCTCCACCTGCCCTTCCCCCTTTCACGTGCCTCTGATTTATGGGCTTGTTCAATTCTTATTCCATTTTTATTTATGAAGATTCTCAATCATCCAGGTAGAGTTGTCTGAAGTTGTCTGAGATTGGTGCGGCAGGAATGTGGTACATTCCAATGACTCTGTGCCTACTGCCTTGCTCTGACTGAGGAAGCTGCGTGGATGGGCAATGAAACTAACCGGAAAAAAATAGTCCAGTTGTTGTCAACTCTCGAAACAACTCTAGCTGAAGCCATATTTTTTTTTTGCTTTGTTTCTCATTTGCCATACTTATGGGGGAGAGGGGGACTTATGGAATATAGAATGTTTTCCTCCAATGTGCCAGACATAACAACAATAAGGCTCCTGAGAACCAAGGCCAAATCAAGAGCCGAGGTGGCGCAGTGGTTAGAGTGCAGTACTGCAGGCTACTTCAGCTGACTGCTAGCTGCAGTTCGGCGGTTCAAATCTCACCGGCTCAAGGTTGACTCAGCCTTCCATCCTTCCGAGGTGGGTAAAATGAGGACCCAGATTGTTGGGGGCAATATGCTGACTCTGTGAACTGCTTAGAGAGGGCTGTAAAGCACTGTAAAGTGGTATATAAGTCTAAGTGCTATTGCTATTGCTATTGCTAAATCAGCGTGCCCTAGCAACGGCAGGAGGGAATGCTGAGAAGTTCATCACCTGCTTGGTTGGATAACATGACCTGTGACACAAGTGGGGTGGACAGTATCTATTCTTTAATTATACCAAAAACGCGGGAATTATTCAGTGTTGGTTTCACCTTTGACCGTGCCGATATGATGTACCCAGTAAACCGGATTTTTGAGGAAACCAAGGCTTCAGAGTCTTGAATTGATTGGGAGCAGGGGTGAAATTCAGCAGGTTCTGGAGAACCGGTAGCGGAAATTTTGCGTAGTTTGGAGAACTGGCAAATACCACCTCTGGCTGGCCCCAGAGTGGGATGGGAATGGGGATTTTGCAGTATCCTTCCCCTGGAGTGGGGTGGGAATGGAGATTTTGCAGTATCCTTCCCCTGCCACGCCCACCAAGCCACGCCCACAGAACCAGTAGGGAAAAATTTTGAATTTCACCCCTAGTTGGGAGCATTACTTGGAACCATGACAGATGCAATGATTCAATCTTCAGACAACTTCCATTTTGATTTGATTTTCACACAGTTTTTAACATAGACTTCCAAATGTGCTTGTTATTTAAGTATGTGGATTTACCTTTGAATTATTTATCAACGTTTTGGAATCTATGAAGAATTATGGATTCATAGTGCACGAGGGGACTGAAAGGGTTGAAAACAAGGTAATTATTCAATGTTAATGTGGGAGATTGTTGTAGACACTGGTAATCAAGAGTCGGTGGGCAAGTCAGTTGACAGCATACCTCATAAATTGCAATGTAGCCAAGGTGCAGAGAAAACTTCAAAGAAACATTTCAAGGCATTTAAAAAAAGACTCTCTTGTAATTAATTCACTATAAATAAGGGTGAGAAATTCCTCTTACACTTTCCAAGGTGCTGTTCTTGTAGCTTTTGGTTTTTTTTTTTTTTTTTGTCTCTGGGGCTTGACAGGAAGAGAGAGAGTTAGCCTGGACATAGCCAGTTTCAGATTATAGAGAATTCATTTTGTTTATTTATTTATTTGTATCCCACTCTTATTATTTTTACAAATAATTCAAGGAGGCAAACATATCCAACAAACGTTCCTCTTCCTATTTTCCTCACAACAACAATCCTCTGTGGTAGGTTGGGCTGAGAGTGAGTGATTGGCCCAAGTCATCCAAGCTGGGACTTGAACTCATGGTCTCCTGCTTTCTAGCCTGCTGCCTTAATGCTAAACCAAACTGGCTATGAACTATTGGTACAAGTGAAAGACTAATGAGACTTACTTTGGATGCTCAAAGTTGAATGGTTTATGTCTATGGAGATTCTCAGTCATCCAGGTCATGGTTGTCCCAAAAACGCTTTTCAAAGGGCAACTGGACTTTCTTGGTGTTGTTCCCTTGAAAGCATTTCACTTCTCATCCAAGAAGCTTCTTCACTTCTGGCTGAATGGTGGGGATGGAATGATTTATACTGTTGTTGAGGCTACTTGGGGGTGGGGGGTAATTGGGGTTTATCTTGAGATAACTCCCCAAGTGGTCTCAATGACTCTCAGAGAGCAAATGATGGATCTTCAGTGTATTAGCAACCAAATGGCTGCTAAGGAATATAAATCCTTCCATTCCCCACCATTCATCCAGAACTGAAGAAGCTTCTTGAATGAGAAGCGAAACGTTTTCAAGGAAAAAAAAACAAGAAAGTTCAGTTGAATGATTTATTTTGAAATTAGGTATAATTTCTGATATACCTAAATGCCTGGTATTACTTTGTACACAATATATATATTTGTATCTTTTTTCTTTCTTTTTTCACTCTCCCCCCTCCCCAAAATGGAATAACTTAGCAAGAATGGACAAAAATTGAAATCAGAGAGTAAATTGTTCAGTTTTTTTAAACAATAAAACCTGACATAAATCAGAAAGAAAGAGCTTACAAATTGAATGTTTAATGCTAAAAGAAAGTGAAATATTCTCAATACAAGCTCTGATGTTTTTTCTTCAATCCTTGAATATTTGACCATGTATTACCATCTGCAGAACAGTCACATAGTATGAAGTTATGTATGTATGTATGTATGTATGTATGTATTTATAGGGAGGGAGGGAGGGAGGGAGGGAGGGAGGAAGGAAGGAAGGAAGGAAGGAAGGAAGGAAGGAAGGAAGGAAGGAAGGAAGGAAGGAAGGAAGGAAGGAAGGAATTTGTTTGTTCATTTATTAAATTCATATCTGCCAATCTCACTATTTAGAGCTATCAAAGTTCTACTCCATGCAATAAACATACCAACACAGAGAATGTAATATTACTGAATAATTCTTCTTAAAAGAAGGTTGATTAAAATTCATTATTTTTAAAACAATGTAAACAGCCAGGATTTACAAATATATAAATTATTTTAAAAGCCAAACAAATGAAACTGGATGATCTAATATATTGCTAGATTCTCCTTCTGGAACTGATGAGGCTCACTCTTACTTGATAGGGCCTTTCCATTCTAATTTTAAATGCCCTGTCTAGAGAGCTTTCAAATGTTAAGTTCTGCTCAACAGCTGTTTGATGAGTTAAGAGAGATCAAGAAGGCTGAATGTTGCTCCTCACCCTGCCTTTTGTATAGCTAATGGATGAAAAATTAGCTTGTTTTTTTTTTAAAGGATGCTGTGTCAACAATCCCAGTACTTGAAGCATTTTCTATCAGGACATATGGCACTTATATCATCTTCCCTGCACAACTAAATGAGATCTTAAAGTTGGAGGAGGAGGAGGAGGAGGAGGAGGAGGAGAAGGACTGTGGGGTCCTTGGTGGTCTCTGAGCTTGGTGGGTTCCTTGAGGAGGAGGAGGAGGAGGAGGAGGAGAAACAGCAGCAGTGGCAGCTAATTTCAATAATTTATAATAGTACCTTCCCTAGTAGGATATAACCGGACATTTTGTATCTCAGTATGTGTTATCTATTTCACCATGCAATCAAATATCCAGGAGGGTGGTATTTTTTAATTAGTGACAGAATGCTGGATACTAACTGATGGCATCTCTGTGATACGTTCATATATAAATACAGAAAGAGAAGACTGGGAGGAAAAGTATTTTCAAAGCAGGCAATGCATTTGCTTAGCCTGCATCAGATTCTCAAAAAGAGATAAGCATGCCAAGAGGCTTCAGCTTCAGCCAACTCACCGATCTCTTTACTGTGTCTCTTCCCTTTCTAGTAATTTCTTTGTTCTGTTTCCTCTCAGTTCTGTTGCCAAGCTCGGAAGGATGCCTTGTTGCAGAGTTGGAGAGTCAACTTTCTTTTCTTCAGTTAGTTGCTAGGAACGGGAAAAAGAAGCATAACGATAAGGCCTTGGAAAATAATGAACACAACTTCATAAATCGGTTCTTACTTTGGCTCTAGCTTTTGAAATGCGGCAGACCTTCTATCCAAAATACATGTAAAATCAGTCACAACTGCACCCCAATTTGCCTGTCAAAGTCTCGGATATAAATAACAGTAGTATTCTTTTACTTAGCCTAAACATACTAACTGGAGCAAATAAACACCGGCACCCCCGGGAGATGAGATAGATAGATAGATAGATAGATAGATAGATAGATAGATAGATAGATAGATAGATAGATAGATAGATAGATAGATAGATAGATAGATAGATAGATAGATAGATAGATAGAAATAAAAATAAAATAAAAAAAAGATGGTGGCGCCCATGGACCGGCACCAACCAAACCAGATCGGTGACGTCATCGTGACATCACCAGCGGGTCGCTACCGGTTGCGCCGTGTGGGTGCACCACGTGGCGCAGTGCAAAAAAATTAAAAAAAATCCCTCCCCCCAAAAAAGCCAAAAACAAGATGGCGACACATGTGCAGTGCCGGAAACTTGGCTTCTGCGCATGCGCAGAAGAAAAAAAAAAACCGGAAAAAATTCAAAAAAATAAAAATAAAAATAAAATAAAAAAAAGATGGTGGCGCCCATGGACCGGCACCAACCAAACCAGATCGGTGACGTCATCGTGACATCACCAGCGGGTCGCTACCGGTTCGGGCGAACTGGTCCAAACCGGGAGGAACCCACCTCTGGATTAGACCTGTGCAGATCATTCACGAGGCACATTGCTATACTGACTATCCTATAGAAGAGTCTAATGGCCATATACGGTATATACACACACAGAGAAACAGATACACACATACAATAGATAGATAGATAGATAGATAGATAGATAGATAGATAGATAGATAGATAGATAGATAAGAGATAGATGAGAGACAAATGAGAGATAGACAGACAGACAGACATAGATAGATGAGATAGATAGATGATACATAGATGATAGATAGATAGATGATAGATAGACAGACAGATAGACAGACAGACAGACATAGATGTGATAGATGATAGATAGATAGATAGATAGATAGATAGATAGATAGATAGATAGATAGATAGATAGATAGATAG
>QLTV01004085.1:4406265-4446122 GCA_003457575.1 Thermophis baileyi
TCAGTCTTTATTTGGTGGCATAGATTTTTGTAGCGGCTTTTAAAGTTAGCAATGCAGCCAGTTTTATTTTTTCGCCAAAGAGATCTTTTTTTGGATTGAAGCTTCCTTATTTTTATGGGTAATTTGTTTTTCTTGGTTTTGGTGGTTATTAGTGGTACGTATAGTTTGATGACTCTTTTGATTTCGAGCAAAAAGATATTGTAGTAGTCTTCGATAGTATTACAGTCAGAGAATAGTATTTGCCAATCAAGAGATGAGAGGTCAGTGTCTATGTTATCATAGTTGGCTTTTTTAAAGTTATAATTGGTTATCCTATTATTATGTTGATTTTTATAAGGACGTATATTAAGACAAAAGTCAATCATGCTGTGGTCGCTGTTGGAAAAGGGTTCTTTTATTTGTAGTCCATAAATTGAGTGTAGACTGTTGCAGAAGATGAGATCGAGGCAATTGTTGAGTCTAGTGTTGTTTGTTACTAGTTGATCTAGTCCTAGATTAGTAATAGCATTGTATAGGGTTGAATGTATGGGTTCAGTTGTACATTCATTAGGTACAATTAGGTATATCTAGTTTAATGAGAAGAAGAATTAGGGGTGACATGACAGCAGTGTTCCAATATCTAAGGGGCTGCCACAAAGAAGAGGGATCAACCTATTCTTCAAAGCACCAGGACAAGAAGCAATGGATGGAAACTAATCAAGGAGAGAACCAACCTAGAACTAAGGAGAAACTTCCTAACAGTGAGAACAGCTTGCCTTCAGAAGTTGTTGGTGCTCCAACCCTGGAGGCTTTTAAGAACAGATTGGACAACTATTTGTCTGAAATGTTATAGGGCAGTGATGGCGAACCTTTTCGGCACTGAGTGCCCAAACTGGAACGCGAGCACATGCGCATGCACATGCGCACACTGGAGCACCAGAAACCCAAAGACTAGCGCACCGGCCACCTGGTCTTTGGGTTTCTGACGCATGCATGCGCACCGGCCAGCTGGTCTTCGCACGCGCCAGAGTGCTGGAAATGGCGCTCCGGTGCACATGAAGACCAGCTGGCCGGTGTGCATGCGCGCACCAGAAACCGGAAGAACAGCTGGCGACGGCGCATGTGCCCACAGAGAGGGCTCTGTGTGCCACCTCTGGCACACGTGCCATAGGTTCACCATCACGGTTATAGGGTTTCCATCTGAGGAGATCTAGGACATGAGCCTTTTCTGCTGTGGTACCCACCCTTTGGAAATCATCTCTCCCAAGATGACCCCAATCCTAGTGGCCTTCTAGAAATCCCTCAAAACATATTTTTTTCAGGACTGATGAACAGGGAGCCCATGAGCTAGCTCAGGGCTGTCAAACTCATGGCCCGTGGGCTGGATGCATCACATGCTGGCCATGCCCACGCCCGGTTTAGCAAAGGGGGAAAAAGTCCCAATACATCACATGACGACGCCGTGATGCCGCGAGTTTGACACCCCTGCTCTAGCTGTATCACACGTAATATTATGATATATGCTCTCTTGTGATTTTGCCTTTATTGACATTTAATTGTTTTCATTGTTTTTTGTAGAAGGGTTTTTTTTTTGTTGGTTTTATTGTACACAACCCAGAGTCTCTTTTGTGAGACTTTTATGAGGGTGTCCATATCAATGTAACAAATAAATAAATAAACCTGGGTTTGTTATATGCCACCCCTGGATCCACATCAACTTTGCGGACACCTCTGAAGAAATGTTAGGACTATTCTCCAGTAAGAGAGAAGACCCCTTTCTAGTACAGATTTCAATAATTCATTGAAGGTTCACTTGAGGATAATGGAACTTCCATCATCTCAGTTCAAGACTTTTCACAAAGCTGCCCACTCAAGTCATTGTGCCAAACAATCACACTGAAAACAAAGAACGTATGTATATTTATATAGTATACAAATATTATACTTTGGCAGTTGCTTATGGAAAATGTATGAGTGAAGAGAGAGAAGGAAGGAAGAATACTGATTCTCTGTAGACAGTTGGAGAAATGAAAGAAGAACATGATAATTCAGGAAACAGCTTGCCACAAATGAACTTTTTTGAGAGGCGCAGACATCTACAGAGAGACAGTGGAACATTTTCTCACTCACAAGAATTATAAGAGACATGGAGCAAGTGACAAAATTTCTCCCTGGAGATCACCACTCTGAAATACTCTCGCCCCAGAGATATGCATTCTTCCCACTCTGCTCATATTTTATTTATTTATCAAATTTCTATACCGCTCCTCACATTTGCATGACTCTTACAAACCAACCTCAGCTTTAGCTCCAGTTGATTGGATTGACAGTGTCTTTCATAGATATTTTATCTGGTGGATTTTAGTGTGATGTCTTGTATGTATGTATGTATGTATGTATGTATGTATGTATGTATGTATGTATGTATGTATGTATGTATTGCCGAATGCTGCCCAGACTCCTTGGGGCAGTGTATAAATACTAATAAACAAACCAAGAGTAATGAACTTTCCATATTGGTGCTTTAACTCAATGTTTTATGTTAGTCACTAGAGGAAAAAAATATCCCTTGCTTAGGGAAAAAATGAATTGAATAATAAAGTGTGTGTATATTAAAATAAATAGGCTTAAGAATAATGCTTAAAACATATGTGATCCATTTATTATTACACATTCATTAATAATCCACTCTACTAATTTAATTGAATGCTACAATATGTGCCTGTTACAAATCTTATTTAGATGACTATCAAGCTTTTCCCCTCTTTCTAAGATTCTTGCGGTTTTTTTTATTAATATTTCTGGATAAAATATACAATTAATCAGACACCTCTCCCTTTTCTGCATACCGGCTTCTTAAAACTGTGAATTAACACCAGAGGTTTCAGGCAGGCAAAAAGAATTATTTCAAAGGTTTATCGTAACTGTGTGTGTGTGTGTGTGTGTGTGTGTGTGTGTGTGTGTATGAGTGTTTGTCCATGTCAATTTCAATTGACAAGAAAACAGCAGCATTACCTGGAGGAAAGAACATTAGCTGTAAATTCGAAGGAATGTAGTTAAGGGTTGATTGTAATTTAACATAGGGATCTGTCTCTCAAAGCCGTTATGTAGACAATCAAGATAAAGGTTGAAAGTTGTGATAAAAGAGATTCCTATCAGAGAAGCCACATATTGTCTGGAGGCATGCATTGCACTAAGCTATACGTGTGGTTTAATTGGTTTTACCTTACGTTTTGTGTGCTTCCAGCAATTCTGCATTGTATGAATTGTGATCCCAGCCAGTTTTGTCTTCTTCAGAAAGTCATGTTTAAAATAAACCATGGCTAAGGAAATGTCTATGGAGATTCTCATTTATATTTATTGAAATTACTTTTATTTCTTCTTCCATATCTTCACTTATTTAAGGTTTTAGTTGCTCTAGTCTCTCTTATTTCTCTTTGTTCTTTTATCTCTTTAGCTCGAGCTCCTTCTCTCGCTTCTTTTTCCTCTTCTTCTTTGGTCATCTCTATTGATTGCTTTTCTGTCTCCTCTCAGCTTCTGATCTGCCCTTCCTCTTTCGTTTTCTCTATCTCCTCCATTCCAAAGTTTTGTTCATAGAATTGCTCCGCCTTGTCCAGCGTATCTAGTCTATATCTCTGTTCTTGCCAATTCAACATTATTCCTTCTGGTATTTCTTCCCAATTCAACATTATTCCTTCTGGTATGGAAATGTCTATGGAGATTCTCAATTACCCAAGTCATGGTTGTGCCAAAGGTAATTTTCAAAAGGCAACAGGAATTATTGGGGGGGGGGTTTCCTTGAAAACATTTCACTTCTCATCCAAGAAGCTTCTTTGGTTCTCACTGACTGATGGGGAATGGAAGGATTCATGTTCTTTGCAATCATTAAGCTCTCTGAGAGTCATTGAGGCCACTTGGGGGTTTATCTGTACTCTCAGGGTCACCTGAAAAAGCACCTTTGGGACATGGCTAAGTAATGTGTGAACCTTGCCATTTTTTTTGGTGTTGATGACTTAGGATGCAGCTTTAAACTTCCAGTTTAGTAAGGTTGGGATCTCAGAATCATTCATAGAAATTACTTCCATTTTTCTCCAAGGATATAAAGTGGCATTTGACTTAATGGAGGGTGGAATAATGTGTACATGTGTGTGTGTGTGGGGGGGAAATAGACGAGATTAGTCTTTATCTGAGATTGAGTCTGAACTGAGTAGGGCTAGGAAAAAAAATAGAGTTACATGTAAATATCACTAACATTGAATATTAAGATGACCACTGCCCATTATTTATTGTTATGTACTGTACACATTAAAACTTACAATTTTGTAATAACTGATAGAGGTAACCTGATCATATGTGCCAAGCCTAAAAGCACGGAGAGGAAAACCAACCCACACAGTTATCACACTTTCCTTGTCTGAGGTGTGTAAGCATTTAGGCAGTAAATGGCCAGCGTTGTGTCACTTATGGCCTACTTCATAAGTTCATCAGCCAGCTATATAGTCTTTCTGTCTATCTGAAAACCAAATCCCCAGACTTTCTGTTCCCAACATCCTTGACCTTAGACCAGATGACTTCACATTTCCCACTAAAATAATTTCCCTACTAGCAACTTCTTTAGACTCCAAAGTTGCAGTAATGAGGATAATTTTTCATGTCACTTCAATTATGGTTGGAGAAAACTATAAGTTATTATGCTATGAGATAAGTAACTAAATGGGGAAATGGCCAAAGAGGTTCTTACAATTTATGGAAGACTTGGAAGTACAACCAAAGTTGATTGTTTTAAACAGCAGCCAGAATTTCTGATCTCATGTTTTTTTCCTCACTGTTCATTGTGAGAATTAAATTATTTTCCAAGAAAGTTGAGAATCTTAAATCAAATGGGATAAAGAGTTGCTTCTGGTATGTAAGAAGAGTTGGTTTATCTGATATGTGGAGTTGAAGGTAATTAAAGCTGCATGATCTATAAAACATAATTTCACAGAGCAACACTTTTCCATACTAAACAAAATAATCTTCCCTTTGATTTCTACATATTTTGTAATCCCAGTGAAATAGCCCAAAGAGCACTTACTGTACATATATTCAGAAACAGACACTATAGATAACAATTATTTGGGTTCAGTGAGTGAAATCAAATGAGGCCACATTCATGAGTTACACACTAGAGCAGTGATGGCGAATCTTTTCAGCACCGAGTGGCCAAACTGGAACGCGCATTTGCATGAGCACGCTGCAGCCCCAGAAACTCGAAGACCAGCTGGCCAGTGCACATGCACACACATGTGCATGTGCATGCCGGACACCTGGTCTTCTGGTTTTCGCATGTGGCAGAGTCCCGGAAACCTGAAGACCAGGTGGCCTGGTACGCATGTGCATGCCGTCCACCTGGTCTTTGGGTTTCCGGCATGCACATCAGCTAGCTGATCTTCACGTGTGCCGGAGCGCCGGAAACCCGAAGACCATGTGGCTGGCGTGCGCATGCGTACCAGCCACCTGGTCTTTGGGTTTCCGGGGCTCTGGCATGCGCAAGGATCAGCTGGCTGCCGCGCATGTGCGCAGCAGAAACCAGAATTGCAGCTGGCGACGGCGAGCGTGCCCACAGAGAGGGCTCTGCATGCCAACTCTGGCACATGTGCCATAGGTTCACCATCACGGCACTAGAGGTTCTTCAAATGATCCCTATGCAAATTGTGTCCAGACAAACTTCATGGATATACTTGGAAATGAAAACTATGAACATCCAAAGAACAGCAAAATAATGGAAATCTTTTAATGCACATCAGTCAGTGAGATTCAGTCACTTAGTGTAGTCACTTTGCAGTGAAAAAGAACATCTGACAATTTTTCTTACAGGAAGACATTGAAAAAGGACAATGCTTGAAGAACAATATTGGCTAATGATAATTGAAGTGGTTAGCTCTATCAGGAGCCCATCTACATACTCATGACCAAACCTAATTACCTAGATTAAATTATTGACAAGTGTTCTACTTAGGTTGGTGGGCCAGTTCACTGTAAAACATAGGATTGAAGACACACACATTTCCTCTTATTGCTGCCATTTCTTCAAGCTTAACATGTCACCATCAGACTACCTAAACCGATAAGCATGGACAAGGTAAGAAACTCAAACAAGACTATAGTGCTTCAGATCAAATGTTCCCCTTTCTCTCCACAATATCCTAACACTTGCAGGAAAGTGTTAGACCATTTCTCAATACCTCCTTTTTTAGTCAGTAGAAGCACATGGCTAAGTAGCAGAGTAAAACTATATGTAGGAAATTCAGGTGAGATAGAAGCTATTCTTTCCACAACAGATGGAATTTGCTGCTGTCAGATGTGGCTACCAGTTTAAACACTTTTAAAAGAGGACAGGGCAAATTTATGGGAGCTCAAGCCAATCTTGACAGAAGCGTACTACTTCCTGAATTACAGGTGGCGTACCTGAAATACTAGCAACTAGGGAGCAATTGTGGAAGAAAGCTACCTATCCATATTTCTGATCTTCCCATACAGTTGGCTGCTGTATCACACAAAGGTATGACCTAATGAGCCTACAGCTTGATACAGCAGCATTTTTCTTATGTTCTTGTATTGTATAGATCAGGGGTGTCAAACTGGATTTCTTTGAGGGCCGGATCAGCATTGTAGTTCTCCTCCGTGGGCTGGTGGGGGAGGGAGCAGGGGAGGGAGATGGGATGGACGCCGCCTGCAGTGACCTGCCAGCAAAACAGGACACAGGGGGGCCCATGGCCCCCCCATACCTCATTTTTGCCCTCTATGGCCCCCTGCAGCACTCTGCTGGCCAAAAATGGACCAAAAATGGGTCAAAAACAGGCTGAAAACGGGCTGCGCAGCCCGTTTTCAGTCTTCCTGGCCTCCAGCAGCAGTCTGCCAGCCAAAAACAGGCTGTGGGGGGGCCTGCATGTGGCCCGTTTTAGCCAGCAGAGGCACCACGGGCCAGTCAGGCTGGCCCTGCAGGCCAGATTTAAGCATCCCGCGGGCCGGATCCGGCCCACGGGCCTTGAATTTGCCTGGTATAGATGTTTACCTGCATAGATTGTCACCAAGCAACAGAGTAGCCTAGAACTTTTTTTAAAGGACAGATGAAATATTTAAACTAAAAAGATTACAATGGAAGGAAAGTACACTATAGTCCTTCCCTCTCTCCCCTTCCTTCCTCCACCCTTCTTACACTTATATTAATATTTTCAAAAGAGACAGCTTTTTGAGTTGGGCAAGAGATTGGCATTAATTCTCTTCTGCGTTGTTGTGTACAGGAAGCAGTTCCAAAGCTGGAGTTTTGAAAAGATTTTAAGTACATGTTAAGAAGGAAAAAAGAAAAACAAAAATGAAAAAAGAGGAGCTTAACGTAGAAATAGTTTTCTTTTACAGTAACATTAAAGCAGGCGGATAAAGAAGACACATCATTTACTAGAGTGCACAGGCAGGATGGTTTGGAATTTTATCAAAGAAAATACAGCATTTGCAGTACAGGACTACACTACTCACAGTCAAAGCAGCAGAAGTGTTGATTTTAGGCAAATAAATAAGTAAAGCAAATAAGAGGATGTAATTCCACTTTGAGGAGGGGGGGCGAGTAGGAATGGAAAAATACGAAGCACAGTAGAGATCAGGGTTTCCTATATTAAAACACGTACTGAAACTTGGGTTGGATTAGTTCATTGTATTAAACCATGATCTGTTGAATAAGCATATATTTGATTGACCTTATGTGGAAAATGTCCTGTTGACAGCTCACATTATGTGGTCCTCTCATCCCATTAATCAATGCTATTTTTTTTTACAGAACATCTAAAGTGTTACCATTTCTGGACTGCCACAATCCACTTAACTCCTACAGTAGATAGAAGGAAAGAGTCAGTGTTTTATATAGCATTAGCAATAGCATTTAGCTATATATACTGCCCTATTGCACTTTTATAGCACCCTATGAGTGGTTTACAATCTAGAATAGGGGTGTCAAACTGGCGGCGTCACATGATGTATCGGGACTTTTCCCCCCTTTGCTAAACTGGGCGTGGGCGTGACCAGCACATGACGCATCTGGCCTGCGGCCATGAGTTTGATAGCCCTGATCCAGAAGCATTATTTGTATATTGTCCCCAACAATTTGGGTTCTTATTTTACCATCTGAAGAATGGAAGGCTAAGTCCACCTTGAGGTCCATCAGGATCAAACACCAGGCAGTGGGCAGAGTTTGCCTCTAATGCTGCACTTTAACCACTGTGCCACCAGGGTTATATCCTTTTATTTTTAGATTTACATGGGTACTCATCTTAAATACATGTCTCTGGGCAGCCAATAATATTAAAAATAATAAATTAAAAATATATTAAAACCTAATATATTTTAAAAAAAACATAAAACACATAGCTGCTGAGAGAAAATGACAAAACGTAATATAGTCAGGACAACCAGGAAATGAGCTTCATACCAAGGGTCCTTGGTTCCAGCATAGCACCAAGTCTGGAAAGCCTTGTTGGGGGTTGGGGTCAATCTGATTTCTGGAGGGATGATATTCCAGAGGGCAGGTGCCATAGTAGAAAATGGTCTCCTCCTGGGGCCCCCTAGACAACACTTCCTTACAAAACAGGATCTGAAATATGCTCCTCCTGCCGGACGGTATGGTATGAATATAAAGAGGAAGAGACTGTCTCATAAGTAACTCACCCCCCAAACCATGAAAGGTAGTCACCTTGAGTTGCATCTATAAGTATATTGATAGCCAGTCCAACTCAAGGAACATGTTATCACATGTGTGAAACAGGCGCCCTTATTGCTTACGCCATTGCATTCTGTGCCAGTACAAGCTTCTGAATACTCTTCAAGAGCAGTCCCATGATAAGGCACTACTGTAGCCCTATCAGAATGTCACTATGGCATGAGTGACTATGAGAGATCCTACCAACCCAGGAATGGGTGCAACTGATGCACAATCCAGAGCTGTGCAAAGGCTCTCTTCTCCATGACTGCCATCTGCTCCTTGGGGAGGAACTGTGGTCCTGGAGGACCCTCAAATTGGTTCTGTCTGAGGGAGTGTAACCAAAGCCACTCAGTCTTGCTAGGATTGAGTTGAAACCTGTTGTTCCTCATCTAGGCTCCCAAGCCTCCAGGCACTGTGACAAAATTGTACAACTTGAATAGAAAAACAAACAAAACACAAATAAATATTCTGATGGCCCTGATCATGGACCTTCCTGGTGACAGGTATAGGAATGTATGAACCATCTTTTAAAAATTCCTGTGGTAATTATAACTTTCAGGTTTTCCAAACGATTGCACTGGGAACTCTTAACATTTCTAATCTTTCTAAAGATGTTTAGCCACAGAAGTTGCAAACAATTGGGAAGAGGATTGTGTAGTGAACGATGAAGAGGAAGCAATTTCTCTTTCTTCAAAGGCTTTGAAGGGAAAAACATAACATAAAAGGGAGTTTTTTTCCCACAGTCCTACTCTACTACATTTTCAGTCACGTGTGTAATCATAACTTACTGGCTAACAGGCAAATAAATCAGTCATGTGATCAGTTGTATGCCTAGATAAGTCATAAGAGCTATGATAATACATATTTCAGTTCTATACTGTGACCTGCTTCCAGATGTCAGGAAGGGCATCCAGCCAGTAAATGCTCACCTTCATTCAGTTGCCCCGACTCTACCCCGATGCAAGGGATTACAGTAGAGGTTTCAAACTCGCGGCATCATGTTGTTGTCACATGACGTATTGTGACTTTTTTCCCCTTTGCTAAACCGGGGGTAGGCATGGCCAGTGTGTGACACATCTGGCCCGCGGGCCATGAGTTTGACACTCCTGGATTACAGGGTCATTAAAAGAAAAAACTGTGACCTGCTTCCATGAGATGACACAAAAGGGAAGGGGGAAAAACAGTTGAAAGGCAAAAGTTGGCACAAGTTAAAATTCAGTTATTCTTGGGAATATTTAATTCCAGATTCTGATGCCTAGCTTCCTTCCTCATACCACTCTTAAAAGTCAACCAATAAATAATTTGTCAATTAAAATTTAACATACTCCCTTTCCCTCAGGGTAAAGAATAGTTTTGAATAACTTAGTGTTTCATTAAAATTAAATCTGAAGACCACATAAATGTTTCTTAAAATATTTGTCATACTGTGCTGTGCTGTATTAGCAGCTCTTGAACTGTTCTTGAAGTCTTCAGTGTGATCTGTACATATACACTTCATTCTAAAAAAAAGTTATAGATGAGAAAATGAGGTTTAGAGTTTGCCATTTTGGGGTCAAACACAAACAATGGACTGGTCAACCTTTCTTTATAGGGTGTTAAAAATAAAACAGGGGAAAAACCTTTTCACATCTTTGTTTTTTTTTTTAACCAAAGCACTATTTCAACACCAGTAGCTGAACAAATAAGAATGGCTCATTTCTCCACAGTGGCTTAAATAGGATTATAACAATGGAGTAATTGGTAGATGGCAAATATGATTAGCTATACTGAAGCAAAAGGACCTCAACTGGCATAATTGTGAATAACTGCAGTTTCCCACAAAAACCAGTGAAAACCGCCATTGATTAAGCTGCATTCACACTTACAACCGCATGACTTGACTTATAACACTGTGATTTGATTTATGACCATAGTACAAATGATTGTAAAATTAGGTCCAATCACAGGATGACTTAACTAATGATTCCACTGACTTACAACAGAAATTCCAGTCTCAATTGTGGTCATAAGTTGAAGACTATTATTTTTAATTATTATTATTTATTTATTAAATTTGTATGCCGCCCAACTCCCAAGGGACTCTATATCTGTGCTAATGAGACACGGTGGTTGTTTCAGATAACAATTCAAGATATAAAATAGGTGCAGTGGTGGAATTCAATTTTTTTTACTACCGGTTCTGTGGGCGTGGCGTGGCGTGGCTTGGCTTGGTGGGCGTGGCTTGGTGGGCATGGCAGGGGAAGGATACTGTAAAATCTCCATTCCCTCTCCACTCCAGGGGAAGGTTACTGCAAAATCCCCATTTCCTCCCGATCAGCTGGGACTCGGGAGGCAGAGAATAGATGGGGGCGGGGCCAGTCAGAGGTGGTATTTACCGGTTCTCCGAACTACTCAAAATTTCCGCTACCGGTTCTCCAGAACTGGTCAGAACCTGCTGAATCCCACCTCTGAATAGGTGCCTGGTATAACCAAAGAGCTGCATAGGAAGATGGCAGGCAGAAACCTAAGTTGGCTAAGTTGTCATAGGAATCCAATTGTGTTTTGAAAATTTCATTACGGTCAGTCCATTGGAAGTTGTGTAGATTCCTAAGGAAGTCTTAACTCTGCCAACACTGTGTGTGTGTGTGTATGTGTGGGGAGTCTGGATAAGAAGCTTCTTTACCTCTTTTTGCCTCTTCTGAATCAAAAAACAGTTCTCTCCCAGGTGAGTCCTGGTGTTTTCCATCAGAAGGATATTTCTGTCAGCAAAACTAAATTTAAAGATTGCTTTCTGTTATCTGTTCTCAGCCTATCTCTGAGTTAGGATTCAACTGTAGGCCACTAATGTTTAGCGATGTGTCTCTTCTTTACAGAATAACAGAAGTATAGGACTGGAAGGGATCATATAGGTGCTATATAGGCCACCAGGACAGCTATCCTTACTGCTTTTTAAAAGCCAAGAGTTGTTCTTGAAAGCATCACTGCATTGTCTGCAGAGAATAGAACAAAAATATGGATTTCTGCAATCTGGGGGGAGTGGCAGTCCATGTTTTAGAAGTGGCTCAATATGGAATAAATATAATAGTGAGGAAAATATGCAGCCTTGATTGACACCATTTATACATTTTTAATAGCACTGCGAGAACGGCCCTAGAGTTATATCTTAATGTACCGTCAGGAAATATTTGTATTAAAGGCATTAGATGCTGATCAATAAAGGGGGTTTCCAACTTTTCCAACCATTTTACCCTCCAGATGCAGTTAAATGCTGCTTTGAAATCTATGAAAGAAACATAGACAATTTAGAGCAGGAGGAGGAGATTTTTTGTATTATTTTTGATGAGGCTCTTGATACAAGGCAATGATTCAGTGGTGGATTGGACTTCCCTGAAGTCACTCTGTTCATTTGTGAGAATATTTTTTTTTATTGCAGAAACCATCAAATTCACTCACTTGCTCTGAGGAGAAATCTAAAATAAGACACCCTTAGAGATGGTTGCCCAGAAGACACCAAGAGAATTGGAACTCCCTAGATCAGGAATGGGGAACCATGGCCCTTTTATGACTTGTGGACTTCAACTCCCAGAATTCCTGAGCCAGCCATGCTCATAAAAGGGCCATGTCAACCCTGAAGCTGACCTGGCTGTGGCCATTTTCTTTTTTGTAGCTTTTTCTATAGGCATTTTTCTTCACATGGCTTCAGGCTTGATACAGCCTGGAGCTGAAAGGGTGTAGAGATAACTGGGATTTTGTAGCCAAAACAAAATAATTCTCCTATGAGCCAAGGACATTCTAACTGCTGGCTGGCCAGAGGAGGAGGAGAAAAGTAACCAGGCAACCAGGAGGAAACCAAATTGGACAATGTGACTTATTGTTTGGGACAACAGGAAACTTTCACTTTTTAATGAGGTGGAAAATGTGGGAACTCTCAGAGTTGGTTTTCCACCAGTCTGTGCCCAGATGATATCTCCAAATAAAATTGTTCTTTGAGGAATAAACCTGCCTTGGAGTTCTGTTTGCAACTGGTGTATTATTTGGAATGCTGACAGGCCATGGTTCTCCATCCCTGCCCTAGATAATTGGTTTCATTATCAAGCAACTTTCCCTGTTGATAAGGTTTTCAACTGGAATCCATTAATTTAACAGGTTTGGAGAGGTTTTTTTTCCAGCTAAGGGTGTCTGAGAACATGTCACGGTCAGGGGTGGGTTCTGGATCCTTTTGCTGCCAGTTCGCACAGGGTCGCGCCGTGCGCGTGCCCATGCACCCGCAGCAATAAAAAAATAGCTTCTGCGCATGCGTAGAAGCAAAAATTAGCTTCTGCGCATGCGCAGAAGCAAAATCCAAGATGGTGGCGCCCACGGAGACACCAACAGAATCAGCTCCATGACGTCATCACCGATTTACTAACGGTTCTAAAGAACCGGTTAGAACTGGTAGGAACCCATCTCTGGTCACGGTCCTCTTTTCTATGGGACCTGTTCATAAAGATGATAATTATCTCTCTGCTTGATCATCTCAAAACCAGTTCCTTCTATTTTGCCTTAAAGACCTTTCTTTCCACCTGCTTATTTTGCTATTATTCTTAAAGCACAGAGCCAAGAACTGGGCACAACATTAGCACTGGAATCTGACCAATGCTGAATGGAGTGGAATTACTGCTTTCTATGATTTTGAAAGTACACTCGAGGCCTTATTACTCCGTCGTACCTGTATCAGCATTTTGTACCAAGGATTATATTTGTGCTATTTACTGAAATTAGGAAAAGAGGTCTAATTCTAAATGTGCTTTTAAACTCAGCCAACATGTAAGTAAACAGCTGGACTTGCTGAAGAGTCAAAATATTTTGCCATAATAAATTATGTTGAAACCTTAATTACATCAGAGGTTAATGTCAATAGTTGGCTCAGGACACATTTGTGTATGTTATGAAGATTAGTCTCAGCATGGAAAATCAGAATGGACTTTTTAAAAAGCAAGGCAGTTTTTAGACCTTATGAACATAAGGCTAGTAAACTGATTGGATTACATGCCATCAAGTCAGTGTTGACCTGAATCATCAATCTAAAACATTCTCCAGGATCTCACTTCTACACCTGACCCTTCAACTCTTCTAATGTTGTACTGCTCTGATCAATATATTTATTAATATTAGTGATTTAATTATTTAACAATTTAACAAATAATTATGCAATTACTTATTAAATAATATTATAAATAATAAATTTACCATCACTGCTGAATTCACCATCTACCAGCTTATTTTTGGTTGTCTTTTCTTCTCTGTGATTCCAATTTTCTCAGCATTATCTCAATTATTTCTCAAGTCTCCTCTCTGACACCATCATTAAGACAGAGGTGGGATTCAGCCGGTTCGGACCGGTTTGGGTGAACCGGTAGTAGCGACCTGCGGGTGAGCCTGCACACCCGCCCATCTGCCCCGGCGCTATGCCGTTCTATTTAGCCACGTTTTCTAAGCCGTGCGCATGCGTGCAAGCCGAACGTGCGAGCAAAGCGCATGCACAGAAGGCTGAACACATGCATGGAAGTCGCGTGCATGAGCAAAGCAAGCGTGCATGAGTGCGCGCTCATATTTTTGTTGCTGGGCGAACCGGTAGGTAAATTATGTGAAGCCCACCTGTGCATTAAGAAGTGTCAGTCCTTCTGTGTTGTGTATATAGAGCAGGGCTGTCAAACACCCGGCCTGCAGGCAGGATACGTCACACACTGGCCACGCCCACATCCAGTTTAGCGAAGGGGGAAAAAGTCCTGATACGTCACGTGTCGATGCCATGACAACGTGAGTTCAACACCCCTGATATAGAGTGTCACATACAGTATAAAACCATTGTCTGCACAGATCTAATCCTTGCAGGTATAGACAATTTCTTCCCCTTCACTGGGGAATTTCAAATAGATCGTGGGTGTCAAACTCAATTGCGTCATGGGAGATATTGTGATGTATTGTGACATTCTTTGCCTTTCTGGAGCTGAGGTGGATGTGGCCTGCACATGACACATCTGGCCTGCGGGCTGCCAGTTTGACAGGCCTGAGATGGTCATCTATTGAGGATGGTGTAGGGATTCCTGTAGTGTAGTATAGGGGAATGGAATTGATGACCTCTTAGGTCCTTTCCAACTCTGATTCTATAATAGAATTGGTTAACAAAAACAGGACTACTGGTATTTATCTGAGGCTGAATCAGATCCTGGATCTTATGCAATACTGGTCATGGAAGAGAGATTATTGTAGCTGGGAGGAACAGACTGAAAATGTGCTATAACTCTTAAAGCTACAGGTGCTTACATAGACCTCCATGGTAATTGTCCATGTTCCCAATTGATAATGATATATGTGAAGGCTAGTGGGATAAGTTGTTGAACAGCTGTTGCAATGAAGAGTTCCAGCTGTTCACCAAGCTTTTTACCAATACTTAGCACACGTGCCCTTCAGTTTGAAAATTAAGTCTCCGAAGCAGATTGGAGACCACCATTAACACTTAAAGTTTCATCGCATCACCGGTGAGCGACTTGCTGATGAACATTTGTCCCATAGCACTGCTAATTTTATTACTACACCTCATCTAAGGAACTTCTTTATTACAAAGCCACAATGTGATCTTACAACAGTTTGGAGAGGTAAGCTGTTCACTCCATTTCTCTGGATGAAAGGAAGACATAGCCAATGCAAACATTAAAATAAAACAAGCCAGGCCAGGCAAAATACTCTATTGTGCAATTACATTTTCCTGGTGGGTACAATAAATACACTTTGGAGGATTTTTTTTATTATTTTTTTTGCTGCAAAGCTTATTGCTTGCCAGTGATGGAAGTGTAATCATTTTAATTCATCACATTAGTACACAGGAGCAATGGGGGGATAAGTAAACAATCCATAATTTTTCAGAATTAACTTGGATTGTAAAAGTAGCTGGCATCATTGCAGGTGTCTGTAGGGAGAGGATGAGAGATAACAGATGCATCATCAGGTAATTTGGCACAGTGATGTCTTGATACTTGTGATTTTTTTTTTTTAGCTTGTACCAAGTGCCTTTGACCACCATGACTACTAGCAAGGCTTCTTGGATCCTTCTTGCACGTCATTCTATTTCTGATGAGGCTTCCCAATATGTTTCTGCCAATGAGCTTCACTTCCCTAACTCTGACTTTACAAAACTTCATAATTGGAATATGGAATATTCTTTATTGGTCAATTGTGATTGGACACATAAGGAATTTGTCTCTGGTGGATAAGCTCTCTGTGTCCATACAAACAACAAAGTGATAAGTCGTAGACAGGGGTGGGTTTTGGATTCTGCTACTGCTGGTTTGCTCAGGGATGCGCGGGTGCGCGTGCATGTATAGTACTAAAAACCCGCTTCTGCGCATGCGCAGAAGCAAAAAACAAGATGGTGCCGCCTATGGCGCCGCCGAGAGAACCGGCTCAGGGGCGTGGCAGGCCCGGGTTGCTGCCAGTTCCAGCGACCCAGGCCACCAAGTTACTAATGGTTCTATAGAACCGGTCCGAACCAGTAGGAACCCACCTCTGGTCGTAGATCATAAATCATAAGATACAAACAACAAGTGATTAATCATAAGATACCAATAGGAAAAGATAGTAGGAAAATTGAGAAGATGAGAAGGATAATAGTAATTATCCTACAGCCCTACTACACGGGTAAATATCTTTAGGCAAGTGTTTAATAGAGTGATAGCATGGTGATGGGGGGAACTAACTTTGTGCATTGTTTGACATGCAATGCCCTATAGCAGGGGTGGTAAACTCACGTAGTCATGGCATCGTCATGTGATGTATGGTGTTTTTTTTTCCCCTTTTGCTAAACTGGGCGTGGGCATGGCCAGCACATGACGCATCCGGGCCGTGAGTTTGACAGCCCTGCCCTATAGTGATGTCCTGAGGGGAGGAGCTGAAACAGTTTATGTCCAGAATGTGAGGGGTCTGTAGATATTTTCTGAGCCCTCCTTCTGGCTCCTGCATATACAGGTCCTCAATGGAAGGCAGGCTGGTTGCAATTGTTGGGTTTTTGTTTTTTGTTTTTTTGGGTTTTTTTTTGCAGACCTAACTACCTGATGAAGTCTGTACCTGTCCTGTTTGGTTGCTGGGCCAAACCAGACAGTTTGTAATTTGTGCTATGGTGTGTTCCTTTGGTTTTCTTAGGAAAAAGGCAGCAATTCTTGAAAAAACTACAGTAAAAAGAAGGCTTTATAATTATTTGATCTGATGTTGGATGAACCTCATTAACTCAACACTTTTCATGTCACACTATTGTAAACTACAATAAATCAATAAATAAAGCAAACTACATCTGTTTTCTGTAGGACTGAACTGCTGTGATTGTGAACTAACTGCTACAACACAGGCTGCAAAAAAAAAAAGGAGCCTCCTAACATCTAATACAGGGCTGTCAATCTCCTGGCACACAGGCCGGATGTGTCACGCGATGGCCACGCCCACACCCGGTTTAGCAAAGGGGGGGAAAGTCCCGATACGTCACGTGACGCTGCCGTGACGACGTGAGTTTGACACCCCTGATCTAATATATATTTGGAAAATTTATACCCAAACTTTATTTGTGGTAGTTGCAATTTTAAGAAAAGAATATACAATGGAAATAGTTGCTTTTAAAACTATATATTAGGTTAAATCATGTACAAACCATTTTACATTAAAGAAAGCTACACATTCCCCAGATTCAAAATGGACAGTGAATAACATGTGTGTGTGTGTGTGCGTGTGTGTGTGCATGCATATATATATAGCATATGCATATGTATGGATACCAGGGGTGAGTTCTGGCTTACCTCGCTGCCGGTTCGCTTCCTCACGTGCCTTGCGTGCGCGCGCGCCTTATGCACTACACGGGTGTGCCGCACGTGCGCATGTGCATGCGCAGTGCTAAAAACCCAGCTTCTGTGCATGCACAGAAGCAAAAAACAAGATAGCAGCGCCTATGGCGCCACCGAGAGAGCCGGTTCGGGGGCGTGTCCAGCCGGCCATCACTGCCGGTTCGGCGAGCGGGGGGAAATTCCTGCTACCAGTTCTAAAGAACCGGTCCAAAGATTATCTTATTAGGAATATAAGGTTGACTCAGCCTTCCATCCTTCCAAGGTGGGTAAAATGAGGACCCAGATTGTTGGGGGCAATATGCTGACTCTGTGAACCGCTTAGAGAGGGCTGTAAAGCACTGTAAAGCGGTATATAAGTCTAAGTGCTATTGCTATTGCTATATATTGAACATTTATTTAAAAAGCTTTACTTCTAAGTTAGTAAATTACTGGCAGTTGTAGACAAAGCTGTATATTACAACTATAGAGAAGATGTGCATTTTTGAATCACCTACTCTAGCCCCACTGGCATCACAGGGGTGTTGTTGTGGGGAAAAATAGGAGGAAGATATGTTTGCTGCCTTATTAAAAATAAATATATATTGAGTTTTAAAATAAGCCAGGATGGAACATCTATAATGTGATGTGGAAGCAAGCATTAAGACTTGTAAGATTGACATTGACCTTAACCATACCGTTCCATAAAGACCTTAGTGTGTTCAGTCCTATGAACACTTGATGGTAAAATGTATTAAGGTATAGATTTTGAGGTACTCTTGTTACTTCATCTTTTCTATTGTTATCCTCCGCATCCAAGGTATCCTTCCACCTCACCTTTACATCTTTTCTAGTTGAATTTACCTTCTTATGCTCTCATTAATTGCTTCCTAACTCGATCATCACTTCTGATTTAACAGGACCATTTCACAGTCAGGCTCTTCTGCCCACACCTAAGTTTCAAAAAGAAGCTTGTATGGGGGGGAAATGTTCAACCTTTTTAATGAATGTGATCCAAGGGAAACTTACTCTGTTAATGATATGAATAGATGGGAATGAAGTGAAGGAGTACAAAGGAAGATGTGAAAAATAGGAGCGTGCTTTCTGGAATTCTTTAGTTTCTTGCTTTAATTAGGTCTGCTTTGGATTTTATGATTGGAAGGTGGAGAGAAAGGTGGTTAGAATGGAGCAGCTAACAACTTTTTGATCCACCACACACTTTGCTTTCCCTTTAATGGGTGAGAAATAGTTTAGGCTACTCTTTTCTCTTCAGCCCCAACCTAATCCAGCTCATTTTGAAACTTAAGGTTGTTCCCAACGTTTCTCTCTTTACACCAAATTTGGTCCTGTTGTGTTCAGTTTTTAGAGCATTCTTATGCAGAACAACAACAACAACAAAAGAGAAATAAGGACAGATGGACAGATGGACAGAGTCCTAGCCTCCTTTGCATAATTTACATATTTTTTTTCTCCAACAGAACAAATATGATTGGAGTTGTGGGGTCCTTGGTGCTCTCTGAGTTTGGTGGTTTTCTTGCAGATGTTTCATTGCCAAAATAGGTACATCATAATGCTACAAAAAAACTGCCAACCACCAAGGGCCCCAGAGTTCAACCTTAAGCTACAAATATTCTTCTATCTCTTTTATTGGTATGATTGGACTTCCAATAACAAATAAGAATGGAAGTTGTTGTATATCTCCTTAGGAGTAAAAAAAATCTATTTATTTTGAATAGATATACAGATTGCAACAATACAGAAACTTAATAAATAATAAACACGTAGCTTAAGCATAACACATAGACCAGGGGTGTAAAACTCAATTTAATTGAGGGCTGCATTAGGGTTGTGTTTGACCTTGGGGGGGGGGCAGGGTGAGTGTGGCCAGGGTGGGCATAGCCAGCTTGATGTCACTTGTGTCGGGGGAGCCTGTGGTGGCCCGAGCACTCTGCCAGCGAAAATGGGCTCTGGAGCTCCGTTTTCGGCTGCGATGGCTTTCTGCAACCCTCTGCCAGCAAAAATGGAGCTCGGGTGGGCCACGTGACTGTGGCACCGTGGGCCGGTCCTTCACTGTTTCCAGGGCAGCCCCACGGGCCCGATCTAAACAGCCCACGGGCCGGATCCGGCTCACGGGCCTTGAGTTTGAAATCCCTGTCATAGACTATTCTATTTGTTTTCAGAGATACTGCAGAATGATCTGGGACATACCCTTATTACCTTAAAGAGGTTTGAGTTGAAAAACCTGGAATGAATCCGAACAGTTCAATTGATGGTCCTTTTTCTACCTAAAGAAATCCAAGGAATATTTGATAACACTCATCATGTGAATGTCTTCTATTCACATGATACTTATTTTCACGATGTAGAACTGGACTATTTCTTACTGAGGGAATCCGTGACTTGTACATTCTCGTCTGCAAGGTCATTAAAAACTTCACTTTTTGCTAGTCATTTAAAAACTGTACTCCCGATTCTTGACACCTTTTAAATGGATATGTCAAAGAAAAGATATGGAGCTTATTTATGCAACGCGTGAACCCTTCCGCTGAACTATGGTCCTTTTACCAATGCCTCAGTTTCATTTCCAACATGCAAAACAGCCATTCTGGCACTCGCATAAAATTAGTTTTGCTCAAAGGATTCCTTGTCATGCATGTGCACAGAGCTTAATTTGCGTCCAATTTGAATTTTTGTTTTACTCCAGTGACTCATTTTGCTGCATCTGTGTTTATGCTATAACCTGTGGATAAGGCATGTTTTGCTAGCTGTGAGTTGGCTGGGCTTCTGCTGATGATTGCCATGTGCTGGATTATTCTTGCAAATAAGTCTGCCTACCCTTCTCTCACCACATTTGCTAACTGAGCTCCCACATATTGTGTTCCTCGGCCCACTCAGAGCCACTCAGGTGGAGTTTCCTTTGTTTACCAGAATAGCACAGATGCTATGCATGCTATTTCTAGTTCTTCTTTTAAAAAAAAACAAAACATCATAACTATTCCTTAGATCTTCCATTTCTGTATACCATAAGAAGCCTAATTCATAGAGGGGATTAAGACATCACGAGGTATTAATTCATTGGCCATACAATTATTCTTTTCCCTCCATGAACGCAGTCCTCATGCCTATTTACAATACTACACAATTGCTCAAAGGCCACAGTCATACTTTCTCAGAACGGTGATGCTTATTGCAACATAATTCAAGATCTCCAGCAACCATTGGTTTTTGGACAGAAGTAATTCCTGAACTCCTGGAAAATACTGTGTTTTCCCAAAAATAAGACCCTGTCTTATATTTTTTTTGCCACCAAAAAAGGTCTTATTTTTTTGGGGGGGAGATGTCGTCCACTGACTCACCTCACTTGCATGCATCTCCCCCGGCCTTCTTTTCGCTGTCAGAGGCCTTCAGGAACTTCTTGGGCTTCGGATAGTTGCAGCCAGGCCTCACACACCTTGGCCCATTTCTTCTGCAGCCAGCAAGGCTTTTTGGAAGGCCTCTGTAGCCGATAACAGAGCTCCGGATCCGGCCTTCAGGAAAGCCTTGCTGGCTGCAGAAGAAAAGGGCCGAGGTGTGGGAGGCCTGGCTGCAACTGTCCAAAGCCGAAGAATTTCCTGAATACATCCCCCACCAAACAGACCCTAGCTGAATTTTTACCCATGCACCCTGGAGTGGGTGGGGTCTTAATTAGGGCTTATTTTGGGGGTAGGGCTTACTGTATATTGGGCACACGTGTAAAAATCAAGCTAGGACTTACTTTCTGAGTAGGTCATATTTTCGGGAAAACATGGTAGAAAGGGAAGAAATAGAAGCAGTGACTGATTTTATTTTCTTGGGTTCCAAGATCACTGCAGATGGCAACTGCAGCCATGAAATTAAAAGACATTTGCTCCTTGGGAGGAAAGCTATGGCAAATCTAGACAGCATATTAAAAAGCAAAGACATCACCTTGCCAGCAAAAGTTTGTGTAGTCAAAGCTATGGTTTTCCCAGTAGTAATGTATGATTGTGAGAGTTGTATATAAGGAGTGCTGAAAAAAAAATGATGCTTTCAAATTGTGATGTTGGAGAAGACTCTTGAGAGTCCTTTGGACTGCAAGGAGATTAAATAAGTCAATCCTAAAGGAAATGAACCCTGACTGTCCTTTGGAAGGACAGATACTGAAGCAAAATCACAAATACTTTGGTCACTAAATGAAAAGAGAAAAGACTCTGATCTTGGGAAAGATTGAAGGCAAAAGGGGAAGGCAAGAGCATGAGATTGTTAGATAGTGTCATTGACACCATGAACATGAATTTGGGCAAACTCTGGGAGACAGTTGAGGAGAGGGGACCTGGCATGCTATGGTCCACAGGGTCAGGAAGAGTCAGACACAACTTAGCAACTGAACGACAGCAAATTCTTGAACTTGCTAAATTGTTGTGATCAGTTTATAAGGTAGCGATGGGAAAAAAAACCTTCCAGAATCAGTTCTATGTGAATCTTCTTTGAAGCTTAAAGTTCTGAAATCAATGCCACTAGATTGCCTTGACATTAAGTAATTCTCACTTATTCATTTGCTTAATTTATTGGCTTTGCCCAACTTTTATGCCTTTTTTTTTAAAGCAAATTTAGAATGTAACAAAAGAAGGCATCTCCTCAGCTATTTTATAACATTTCTGCTAGTGACCTCATAAACTTGTGGCATTAATACAGTTTGTACACAGAGGGAATCCTGGTCATCTCCATTATGACAGCAATAGCAATAACATTTAGTGTCAACCCTGAAGTTGACCTGACTGAAGCCATCTTGGAGCTTCAGTGTTGCCACATTGGAGCTGAGGGATAGGGAGGGGGGATTTGAGATAGTTCGGACTTTGTAGTCAAAATAAAACACTTTCTCTTGGGAACCAAGGACATTCTCACACCTGGTCAGAGGAAGGAGGAGTGATGTCACCAGGCAACCAGACAGAGCCATGATTGGACCATGTGACTGATTGTTTTGAGAAAGTGAAAAACTTTTACTTTTAATTAGGTGAAAACCGTGGGAACCTTCAGAGTCGGTTTTCACCAGATCTGTGCCAATAGGATATATCCAATAAAGCTTATTCTTTGAGGAATCTACCTGCCTTGGACTTTGCTTGCTCTAGGTCTATTACTTGGAACCCTGACATTTAGACATATACTGCTCCATGGTGCTTTTACAGCACTCTGAGCAGTTTACAATGTCCTCAGAAGTAAGGAAGACTGAGTCAACTTCGAGAGTCATCAGGATTGAACTCCAACTGTGGGCAGAAATGCCTTCAATACTGCATTCTAACCACTGCACCACCAGGGCTGATGTCTCATTCAGAGAAGGGGTTTCAGGAAAGTTGATCAGCAATGCTCTAATACTGAGCTATAAGCCAGCCCCAGCAATCAAGGCACTTCTGATTTCTGAGTCGTGGTGGCGCAGTGGTTAGAGTGCAGTACTGCAGTCTATTTCTGCTGACTGCTGACTGCCTGAAATTTGGCAATTTAAATCTCACCAGGCTCAAGATTGACTCAGCCTTCCATCCTTCTGAGGTCGGTAAAATGAGGACCCAGATTCTTGGGGGCAATAGGCTGACTCTGTAAACTGCTTAGAGAGGGCTGCAAAGCACTGTAAAGCGGTATATAAGTCTAAGTGCTATTGCTATTGCTAGTGCTATTCTCATTGAAAAAGCCATTTCATTTGACTGTAGTCTACTGGCCATTAACAGCATTGCAGCGAGGAAGCTTGAGATGGTAGGAAATAATGATGGTGATGCAGCTCTCTTAATGCACTTTTCACATCCCTCCTGATTAACTATTAGAACCATTCATCTTATTTTTTTTTTATTCATGGCAGTATTGGAATTTATAGCAGGTGGTATGGACCTGAAATCACTGTAAATGCGTCACATCTATTAATGTAATAATATCCACATGTACAAACTACTAGTACCTTTTAAGGCTGAAATGAAATGTCACATAAATGTCAAGTCTGAAAAAAAGTAAAATGTTTGAATGATGAATACTTACAGCTCTCTATCTCTCATATCTTAAGGAGTAAGTCCATTAATTCCAAATCAAGATTGCACTGGAGGATGAGGCATTTTAAGGGTATAATGCCAAGTAACAACTGTCCATTTTAATCTCTTTACATTATTTCTAAAATGTCTAAATCCAGCATAATCTGTAATTTATTCTGATGAGTTTGACTGCAGATTGCACAGCATTTGGCACATCATTCAAAAATGAAAAAAAACAACAACAACCCCCAAAGCAGAACACATATTAGTGAAGAACGATTTGCTTCCTGGGTTTACTTTAGAAACAAAACCAAATAATTTGGAACTTCAAGATACAGAATTTGGAAACATCTTTAAACCTAAGCTTTCAAGAACTAAACTGGTTGCAGGTAACTGTTAAGAATGATACTGTCCTTTAATGCATGAAATCCCATGGCAGATGGGGTCTCTTAATGAACAATAATTGCTCCATAGGAGTTTATTCTCATTTCTGTTGCTCTGTGGTTTCAGTATTTTCCCCTTAGGGAATTCTTTTTAATGGTATTATGCAATTATATCTGCATAGGTAAGTCAACATAAAGGCCTTTTCTAATTATTCTGCCAGTTATTCATCTCCAGATTGCGGCTCACCATGTCTAAAAACTTTGGTGCAAGTTTAAGTGGATACCTTTAAGTAAAATCTTTCCATACTTCAGGATAGCAGTTTTTGCATGATTGAACTGTGGCATTTTATTTATTTATTTATTTATTTATTTATTTATTTATTTTTTGATAATTCAGGATGTTCTGAATTACTTGGAAGTTTTCTCCACTTGCCCAGGCAATTCTTTGATAATTTTTTTTATAGGAAATTTAAGTAATCATGGGATTTATTTGACAGGTATACAGTTCCCAAATCCCTAAGTGTGTATGTAAAGGCCCACGAGAAATTAATTCTGAATTGTAATTTTCAATGGGATAGGAAAGGAAAATTACTAAATACATGAGGGTAATGATGTTAAGACTTTAAGCTTCAATTAAGTCTAATTCAGAAAAAGAGAGTTTTATCAAAACAGAGGTAGGTGAAGGAGGAGGAGGAGGAAGGATTGAGGAGGAAGAGAAAGGAAAAGAGAAGGAGAAGAAGAAAAGGAAGAGTGGAGGAGGAAGAGGAGAAAAAAGAAAGAAAAAGTACGTTTTTCTTCCCAGATGCTTGACTATTTCTCAAACAACTCTTTAGAAAGGGATAGAAATAGAAAGTCTCCACCTAAATTATTCAACTCCTTGGAAAGAAGAAAACTCCAAGAAAAGTGAAAGGAGAGAAAGTGAATATACAGTATCCTTAATATGTATAGTCTATATTTGAATGTCCAAAATGAGGTGTGCTTGAAATTCTGGAATGTATGCATGTTTTGCAGAATGAAAAAAACTCATCTATTTTGCCTTTAGGTTACCCTACTTATAAAATAAAGTATTTGCAAGCTTTTCCAAGCTGGAATATCAGATTTATTTATTTTTTAAAAAAATACCACTTTCTTTTGCTGCTGATTATTCTTCTTTGATATCACTTAAATCAAGGGTGGGCTTCAACATTTTTAGCAACAGGTTCTCTGCCCGGTTGCTGGGTGGGCATGGCCATGGTGGACATGGCCTAGCTGGCCTCCTGCACCACGGCGGCGGGGGGGGGACATTTTCATCCTCCCCAGGCTCCAGAGGCTCCATTTCCGGCCTTCCGGAACTTCCAGGAGGCCCGTTTTTCACCCTCCCTGGGCTCCAGAGGCTTTCCTCGAGCCTCCGGGAGGGCAAAAATGGCCTCCCCTGGGCTCCGGAGGCCCTCCGGAAGCTGGAAATGGGCCCATTTCTGGCCTTCCAGAGCCTCCGGGAGACCTGTTTTTCGCCCTCCCCAAGCCTCCGTGTGGGCCCTGCACTTACCTGGCATCCAAAACAGGCTGCGTGGAGACTCCTGGGAGGGGCGGGGCAGGGTGGGCATGGCCAATCAGGAGTGGGATTTGGGGGTTCACCAAACCACGCAGAATCTTTGCTAGAGGATCGCCCGAACCCAGGCGAACCCAGAGCAGCACACTCCTGACTTAAATAGTCTCTCTATTGGATTATGAGAAGAATTTGATTCTGAAACATTCCATAAAAAGTTTGAAAAGCATTGTTTACCAAATACAGTTATATTTTGTTCATTTTCTAAAAATTACAATCATCCTCTTTATATTGTACAGTACAGTGACTTTCCTACAGTTCAATAATATTTTAGCATTAATCGTAATCTTCTATCATAGACATTTTAGGAGAAAAAGCTTTTTAACAAGTTCTCAGTTGGTTCTAAGTTGAAACATGCTTACAAATGAATGCAAGGTTGGGCAGCCAATAGGGCATGACTTAAGCAATTGTGCAGTGCTGCTATATATTAGAAATGATGACACTTGGGTCCTTAATTGGTTATTTTAAGACTCATTTGAAAGGAGGAGGAAGAGTAGAAGGCATAGTATCCAAAACTTCGGAGCTATGAGAGACTGTTGGGAGTCTGGGAAAGTGGTAGAAAGGAAATTAGACATAACCAATCAGGAGATATCAAGAGAGTCCATTGGTAGCTTGGCTTATAAGTGCCAGCACTAGGAAGAAGTATTTCTCATTATACAAGACTCTACCTTAATAAATTCCCTAAAAATGAAAATGAACTTCTCTTTCAATTTCCAAAGTTCTTTATGACCAAGACTAGCTTAACAAAGGTGCTTTTTTCAAGAGGAAACTGGACTTTCTGGTTTTTCTTTGAAGATGTTTTGCTTCTCATCCAAGAAGCTTCTTCAGCTCTGACTGGATGGTGGGGAATGGAAGGATTTATACTCCTTGCAGACAGCTGGACATTTGCATTCTTTTAGCTAAGTTAAGTTAAGGTTTAGTTAAGGTCACCTGGAGGTTTATCTGTGTCATCAGGGTTACCTGAGTAGTGCAAATTGGTGTGGAGCCTTCTTAGAACTGTTGAAAGGACTGTGTTGTAGATTGGAGATAGATGATGTCGTATCCCTCCCCCTCTGTTGAGAGAGGGCTGTTCAGTTTTGACATAGATGGCCTCTTTAACCCCTCTTTCAAACCAGCGGTCCCCTCTGTCCAAAATATGGACTTTGTTGTCTTCAAAAGAGTGGCCTGTTTCTTTTAAATGCAGATGGAGTGCCGAATCTAGTCCTGACGTATTTGTTCTCCTATGTTGTGCCATGCATTTTCCACCATCCAGTCAGAGCTGAAGAAGCTTCTTGGATGAGAAGCAAAACATCTTGAAAGAAAAACCAGAAAGTCCAGTTGCCTCTTGAAAAAAGCACCTTTGGGACAACCATGACCTGGATGACTGAGAATCTCCGTAGATACTAGCTTTAACAATTTCTTATTGCAATCTGTAATTCTTACTTCATTGATCTCTCCCAACAGTGTAGGATTTGACAGTAGCAATGATGCACTGTAAATAATTTCCATTCCTATTCTAGAGCAATCTGGGTTCAAAACCAGGCTTCCTGCAAACTCTTAGCTCTTCACCCCATGTAGATGTACACCAGTCTGATTCTATTATATGACAGCAAAGATTCCTGATAGATAGGAAAAACATGAAGATAAGCAGTTGGCTCAGAATTGAGATTAGGATTGGGAAACTCATTTCTGCCTTCCAAAAGTCAGCCTTAAAAAGAGAGAAGAAAAAGACATGTTTCACCGAAAAAAGAGAAAGTGGTTAAAGTAATAAAAATATCCAGCAAGCATTACCAGCAATGCTGTGGTAAATTTGATTGATGTAATTACATGTGATCCAAGCTGTCCTTTAAGATGAGTACTATTGTATCCTTGTATAATATATATTTTTTATTTTAATATTTTTTTTTATTTTCTTTCTTTACACTTTGTTTATTTTCTGGTTTATTTCATTTTGTTGTTGGCATTATTTCACTTTGCTGTTGGGACTCACTTATCTGATCACATGAGTGATTGGAGTATAAATATGGTTTGGCATCAGCTCAAAATATGCCTCATTATTAATTGCTAATAGAGCAAAGTTTTCAGAGTAAAATGAAAGTCTTACAATACAAAATGAGTTACCAACACAATGAAAGTTAATATTACAGTCTTATTATTTTTAAACTCCATTTGTCACATTGCTAATGAATATAAAAAAGTTAAATGTGAAAGTCTTTTATTCTTTAATCTAAGCCTTTCTTAGACATTCTTATCTTACTCATCTCTTTCTTTCTAACTATATATTTCCATTTCGCTTTCAAAACCTCTATTGGATCTGTTTTCATTCTTAGCTTGCTGCCTGCTGCCTGGAATTGTCCACCCACGTCTAATTTGGAACTTCTTGACAATCCATGCAGTCTGGAGTTATCTCCAATGTTCCAAAATACACTTCAGTGACTTTATTTTTAAAGCAATAATTCTAGAATTATAAATAGTAAAAGTAACTGCATCTAATTAACTGCTCATTTGTAGTAGAACATTCTATTCAGAAGCAATATATTGTTAAAAATATAGATGTGTGAATTTAGGAATTTTTTATTTTTGCCTTTATTTTCTCTTTACTTCCCTCCTTTTGGGGGAGGGGCATCAAGAAAGAGTATATTGAAATGTTAGAATCTGGGTAATTTAATGAATATGTAACTAAGTACTTAAGGAGTAGCATTCCTTAACAGCCGTGGTGGTGCAGTGGTTAGAATGTAGTACTGCAGGCTACTTCTGCTGACTGCCAACTGCCAGCAGTTTGGCAGTTCGAGTCTCACCAGTTCAAGGTTGACTCAGCCTTCCATCCTTCCGAGGTCTGTAACATGAGGACCCAGATTGTTGGGGGCTGAATTTGTAAACCGCTTAGAGAGGGCTGTAAAACACTGTGAAGCGGTATATATGTCTAAGCGCTATTTCTATTGCTATTCTGCAGCGCTTCACCTCTGACCCCCAAAAAGGAGTTTGAAATGTGTTGGAAAGCAAACACAACACTTGCCAATCATTCATTCAAGGGCATAATCTCAAAAATTGGTGCAACTGCTTAGAGGTCACACAAACTAAGCAGATTTCTGCTTAGAAAGATCCCTTAGAACAGTGGTTCTCAACCTTCCTAATGCCACGACCCCTGCCCCGCTGCCGCAACCCCCTCCCCGCCCCCTCCCCACGCACGATGAGGTGACAAAGGGGGCGTGGCACCAAGATGGCGGGCTAGTGCGTGCTTAGGCGACCCCTGTGAAAGGGTCGTTCGACCCCCAAAGGGGTCGCGACCCACAGGTTGAAAACTGCTGCCTTAGAACACCATATAAAACACTGCACAAATCACCAATTTCTACATATTCTGTTTTTCCAGAGGCTTAGGGTATCTAGAAATTTATTGCTAATTTTCTGAATTAAAGAGTTGAAGATCTCCATTCAGTCTTGGTTACACAGAAACATTCTTACTTACACCAAATCAAATCAAAGTTTAGCTGCCGGGTGACTTCCAGAACGATCAAGATGGGAAACCTATTATGAATTGTGCCTTTTTTGTTTGTTTGTTCTGAAATATTAAAGGTTTTGCTTTCACTTCTATAATTTATAATAAGCAAGGTCAATCTCATAAATACGTTTTTCTTGAGCCCCTGTTTGGGCCTAAGAACAGAAATGCTGATGGGCATCACATAAGCTGTATCGCATGCTATGAATTATATTGTTCATTTCAAATTTGGATTGCTGCATAATCCTAAAATTAATTGTATTTAATTGTAATTTGACCTCTAATGCACCATTCACTACAGCTTGGAGTCTGACTTTCAGTACATTACTCAAAACCAAGTGTAGCCTGTTAGGCTGGTTAGACTTTAAATTTAAATAAGTTGTACATATTTGAATGCAAATATTCATTGTAGCAGGCTTACAATATTGCCTGAATTATATGTGTTTAATACTCTTTTGTTCTTTCCTTTCTCTGCTTGGTTGTGGAATGTGACATAGATTGATTAGCGTTGTGGTATCTCTGCTGAATGTTGAACTTTAACTTGTAACACTGGTTGACTGCTGTGATGATGTTTTTATGAAGAGAAGCAAAAGACTGAAAAGGATGGTGTTGATTGATTTATGTTCCCATGTCCTTCCAATAACAGGAATATGCCGTATTCTGGAGAAAAAGAGTGATAAGAAATAAGGGTACTAGCCATCGATAAGAAAGCTACTAGGCTAAACACAAAAGGGTATGGACACTTGGATGTCAAGTTATCTAGAAATGTAACATCTTTCACATCAATCAGAGAAATAAAAAAATTGGAATATTATATGAAGGAACCAATCCCAAACTGGAATGACTAATGGGGCATCAGTTTAGATACTGTCAGAATGAGGATAGACCAAAACTAATCATACCACGAGGGTTTGGAAGCAATGTTGACTTTTCAGATTTTGAAAGTGCTACATTTATACCTGTTTGATGGAGGAAGTGTGCCATCTATTTCTTGACAAATATCTTGCCTCCCAACTGGATGTCCAGCAATTCTTAACTTTTTGACAGTTAAAGATTGACCATATAAAAATGTGTTTAAATCTGTTGCTTGTGTTTCGACAGCTAAATCTACACCAAAATATTATTACTTTCTAAATAAACTCTCAAAACACTTTCAAATCTAGAAGGAAGGAAGGAAGGAAGGAAGGAAGGAAGGAAGGAAGGAAGGAAGGAAGGAAGGAAGGAAGGAAGGAAGGAAGGAAGGAAGGAAGGAAGGAAGGATCACTCTAAAATGGCCAAAGTAATAAACATCAGCTGAAATAAATTTTATAAATTTTTAAAAGGAAAAATATTATTTTTAATTTTGAAATAGAAATTGTTTTTAATATGACTCTTGGGACCATTCTCAATTATAATATGCATTTATCGAGAGCTTTGCTGTATGAAATAATTTACTACAATACATTGCTAATCCCTAGTCCAAATCTGTTCATTTTTTTTCAGCTTTGCAAAAGTAGAATACGTTATTGATTGGCAAGTACTTATGGTTTTATTGTAAAAACTTTGCATTGTCCTGAGAGCAATTATTGGTAATCCTATTATTGTGTAAGAAACATTGCATTTGTTGTTTAGTTGAACTGATTCAATTGAATTATTGACTGTAAAGGACAAAACATTGTCTCTTGCTTCCCCCCCCACCTCTGCCCCACAGGTTGAATTAATGTACAAATTGTGATGAACAAAGACAATAGCCTTATAACAGCTAGACTGGAGTTCTGTAATACTTTATACAATGGACTGATTTTGAAATTAGTTTGGAGACTCTAGTTGGATGAAAATAAAGCAGTGAGGGTCACATTTGGAATTCAGCGTGTTATGACCAGGTTTCACCTATGCCTCATCAACTATATTTATTTATTGATTTGTTTGTTTGTCAAACATGTACAAGATAGCAGGTATAAGTATGAACATGGACATGAACAAAGGAAATGAATACAAATAAATGGGGACAGTAGGACAGGGACAGTAGGCACACTGGTGCGCTTATGCACGCCCCCTTTACGGACCTCTTAGGAATGGGGTGAGGTCCACAGTATTTGATTCTAGTTTATTTCCAGTGTAATTAAACTGCTAGCACAGACTTTTAAAGGCCCTTTACAAGATATTTTTTACAAGATATTTGAAGGAGCCCTTGTCTTCACACATCCTCGACCTTGCTTTAAGAACTTCAAAGAGGCCCTTTCAGAGCAAGGATTTGCATGGTGAAGGTCCTAAATTCATGGAATCTCCAGATATGAGATTATCAATATCGAGGTGATGTGAAGTATTGATCTATCTCAGGATAAGGCAGAATGGGTTTTTCTCAGTAGTAGCACCTCACTATGTAATGTTTTTTTTTCCAAACAAACAAAAATAGCAGGCCATTTTGTTCCACTGAAGAAAATACAGAACCAATAAAGGAGAATATTTGTAGCTCAGGGTTGATATGAGGAATCCTTGGTGCTCTCTGAACTTGGTTGTTTTCTTGCAGATGTTTCATTACCCAAATCAGGCAACATCATCAGTGCACTGATGATATTATCTAGTTTAGGTATTGAAATATCTGCAAGAAAACAACCAAGCTCAGAGAGCACCAAGGACCCCGCAATACAGAACCACTCATGGCCATTGCTGACTAAATGAAGAAATCCTAGAAGCCATGCTCTGTTTTCCCTACCTTGCTTAATTTTCTCACACTTTTTAAATTTATGCTATTGTGTGTTTGTTTTGATTCCACTGACCACTTTTTTAACCATTATTTTATTGCTTGCTTTTTTTAAATGCTTTTAATGGTTTATAGTTTATTTCTGTTTTTATGATTGTTTTAAATTTCTCCAAGTCAACGGGTAGAAACCAGGGGTGGGTTCTAACTTACCTTGCTGCTGGTGCGCTTCCTCCCATACCGCGTGGCCACGCCTCATGGGCTGAAAAATCCAACCGCCCCCCCCAAAAAAGCCAAAAACAAGATGGCGACGCATGTGCAGTGCTGGAAATTTGGCTTCTGCGCATGTGCAAAAGAAAAAAAAAACCGGGAAAAATTCAATTTTTTTTAAAAAAAAAAGATGGCGGCACCCACGGACTGGCACTGACAGAACCGGTTCCGTGACATCATCGTGACATCACCAGCGGGTCGCTACCGGTTTGGGCGAACCGGTCCGAGCCGGGAGGAACCCACCTCTGGTAGAAACCAAATGCATGCTTATATGTGTGCATGTAACTGGAATGACTTGCGGAGCTTTAAGGAAAAGTGTGAATTTGACCCCCAAACCTCTCTGTTTCCAGTTAAAGGCTGTTAATTATGCAGGAGGTTACTATGGAGTTACCACTGATAACTTTGCAGCTAAAAAATCTTCAAGCCTTACACCAGAACAACAAAACATGCAGAATTTTCCAACCCTGGAAAAAGCTGAACAGCATTCTTCCTGAGAGTTTGAAAAATGTCTGAAAATGAAGTCTTGCCTTCTTCATATGATTTCCAGATGAATTTTAAAGGAATGTTTGTGGAAAAAGGAATATCTGTGTAATTGTAGAAGGCAGAGGGATTGACTTTAAAGAACAGGAGGAAGGACTGCTGGAGAGACAGCCACTTCCTGAATGGGAAGATGAAGAATAGACCACACAGCAGGAAGAAAGTGGAGGAAGAGGAGAATATGGCTCTATTACATGATTTGTTGAGTGATCATGGAGAGTTGCCAGCAGAGAATGGAAGCAGCAGATCTATGCTTTGTTCTCATTGCCCAAATTGGTGTTTTTCTGGAAACATAAGGGGACTGAGGCTGATGTGATGTGATGTAGAAGGCAAAGGGAATGGCCTTGAGGGGCAAGTGGAAGAGTTGCACTAATCCATGATCAGATAAAAGGAGCATGAACCCAGTAATTTGAGAAAACATCCCAGACAAGCTCCTCTTGAGTTCACATAAAAATAAAGGAAGGGAGGGGGAAGCACATTAAGACTTCCAAAGCTCTGTTTCCCTGATACCATAAAAGTGGTACTGACTTACATGGCATAGGTCTGGTCTTTTGTAGAAGATGCCCAGACTGAGACCAAGAGCATCATCAGTTTGGAATTGCTACACTTCCACAAGAAACCTAAGTCCAGTCCCCCATGAATTCCATTGACTCTCATCGAGCACCAATTTGCCTTGACTGTTAGTAGATTAGATTCTTGTATATAGGTAGCATGAAATAAACTCGTTGTACTTTTGAATTCTATCCCGGCTTCTGATGTCTTGTTCCTGACATCTGAGCCATGGTGGCGCAGTGGTTAGAGTGCAGTACTGCAGGCTACTTCTGCTGACTGCAGGTTGCCTGCAATTTGGCAGTTTTGAATCTCACCAGGCTCAAGGTTGACTCAGTCTTCCATGCTTCCGAGGTCGGTAAAACGAGGACCCAGACTGTTGGGGGCAATAGGCTGACTCCATAAACCACTTAGAGAGGACTGTAAAGCACTGTAAAGTGGTATATAAGTCTAAGTGCTATTGCTATTGCTATCTACCTTGAAGTACCAACAATAATAAACAAAAAAGAATAATCCTCCTTACAATCCTATTTGGCAATAAGATCTATTGAAATTCCAAGAGACTTATTTCTAAGTAACCATGTAAGGTCATCTGAAATTTAATGAAGATAATGAAAGGCATTAATTGCTGTGCAGCTAATACTATTTTTCTTGTTACTTTTCTTTTTGGAATAGGTCTTCCCTATGAAAAACTGAAGATAAACATAACCTTATTAATAATGAATAATACTTAATACTTAGCAGTAATAACAAGCATGTGTAAATATTTTCATAATACAATCCATGTCAGCAGCATTCTACTGGAAATTAAACACATAATTAAGACAAATTAACAAAGAAATTGAAGTGTATGCTTCGTTATTTCAATAATTCATGTAAAAACCCCAATTTAATTGTAATGATTATATTTTTGTCTTATTTACTTGTATAAATATGATGTGCTCATTTCGCCCATTATTGTGTATTTGTGTAATGTATTTTCCCATTCTCTACTTGTGTCAAATTCCATTTCTATCCACTACTTAGCCTAGATATTATCATGCGACTTTAGTCTGTTTTTAAACATAGTTAACTCCACTGTACATAGAGTTGATGGTGCATGGATATTTCAAAGCACATTTCCAAAGGAAAAGAAGCACCCATAATTTTGGGCAGCTTCTTGGGCAATGAATTGCATTTGACTCTCTGTTTATAGTACAATATGTGAAACGCATATTGTAACTAGCTTTCAGATTTTTTTTTTTTAAAAAATCCTTCTGCAAAATGTGGAGAGAACATAAAGTACCCATGATGTGCATGCATGTGCACATGGAGAGAGAGAGAGAGAGAGAGAGAGAGAGAGAGAGAGAGGAGACTAGATTTTCTGACCAAAGAAATATAGAAGAAAACAGCTAATCAGGGAGGGAGGGAGGGGGAGAGGGAGAGGGGGAGAGAGAGAGAGAGAGAGAGGAGACTAGATTTTCTGACCAAAGAAATATAGTAGAAAACAGCTAATCAAAATTATATGCTATATCAGGGGTGTCAAACTCAATTTCATCGAGGGCCACATCAGGGTTGTATTTCACCTCGGAGGGGTGGGGGAGCGTGGCCAGGGTGGGCATGGCCAGCTCAATGTCACTCATATCAGGGGTGCCTGTGGTGGCCCGATCGCTTTGCTAGTGAAAACCGAGCTTGGGAGGGCCACGCGTGGCCCTCCCAAGCTCCATTTTCACTGGCAGAGGAGTGCAGGAGGCCGTCGCAGGTGAAAATGGAGCTCGAGAGGGCCATGTGAGGCCCTCCCGAGCTTCGTTTTCGCTGGCAGAGGCACCACGGATGGGTCCTTCACTGTTTCCAGGGTGGCCCTGTGGGCCAGATCTAAGCACCCCATGGGCCGGATTTGGCCCACGGGCCTTGAGTTTGACAACCCTGTGCTAGATCAACAATCATTACCTCAAGACACTGAACTATACATTCATTTAGAGCACCAGTTCTGTGGACAGAGGTTTTTCCATGGACCGGAGGGAGCATGGTTTTGTGTGCACCAGTTTCTGGTGTGCCATGGACTAGTGTCAGTCCACTGACTGGGAATTGGGGACCCTTGATTTAGAGTGCAATTTTAGGATTTTTGGAAGCATTTTTGGAAGGATTTCTGAGATCATAGCACTGATCAGATCTTTCAGTAGACAGGAAAATCTACAGGCAGAAAATGAGGTCCACTCTTGGAAGTCTTTTTTGCTGGGGAACCAGACACTTCCTGTACTCTTGCTGCTGCTATTTCTAACAGAAAAAAAAGAAAAGAAACAATAGATAACATGATGCACCTGAGATGCAATGACTTTAAAAAGGACCTCATTTTCTGCCTGTGGATTTTCCTGTCTGCTGAGAGATCTGATCAATGCTGTGATCTCAAGACAGCCTTGCAGAAATCCTAACACTGCACTCTAAACGAATGTATAGTTCAGTTTCTTGATTGTTACCTAGCATATAATTTTGATTATCTGTTTTCTCTTTGGTCAGAAATCTAGGCTCTGTGTGTATCTATGTGTGTGTGAGTGTGTTTGTGTGTGTGTGTGTACGCGCACACGCACATCATCGGTAGTTTAAATTGGAAGAGGAGCAGCTATAATGATTGCAAGTTTTAATGGCCCTTTACTACTTTCTGCATAGGCTGCATAGTTAAATAGCCACCAAGGAGCAAAAGTGGAAGAGTCCTACTGCCCACCTCTCTTAGACTGAAAGTTTCCCAGATGCACCCTTTTATGTCTCTGTAACACAAATGACTGAACTCTATGTCTGATGTTCTTGTGAGAAACTGAGAATGTGCCAGGAGAATGATGAAAACTTAGCATCCCTTAGATTAAATCCATTCCTTTGATATGCTAACAGTATAGGGGAGAAATATACTCATGCTAGATAGGTTTTGGACCTGTGAAAGAAGATGTGATGACCCAGGGCACGGCACAGAGATAACACAAACAGCTGGCAGTTCAAACCGTCCCTTTATTGCTCCAAATTTCCCCAAACACTCCCACGTTTCTGGCCAGTCCCAGAGCAAAGTGATGTCAAACCCCCCCACACACACCTCAAGCAGCTTCTAGCTGCAAATAGCCCAACCCAGCACTGTGTACCCCAAGGCTGCACAGCAATAAATCCAGCAGGAAAAATCAAGGAGTTCAGGAAGCAAAGGATCCAGGTAATTAGTCCAGAAAGCCAGAAAGAACGCAAGGATTCTTGGGAAGTTCAAACGTCAGCACTCAACACTTCAGGAACTCAGCATTTGTTCCCGACAAATGCCCCTCCCCACAGCGTCTCCTTAAGTCTCATTCTCAGAGTGTGCCTTGTGAAGATGGGCGGGGCACTCTTCTCCCAAGTAGCCTGCTCAGTCTGTTCTGTTCTCACCTTCTCTCCACTCTCCGTGCTCTCGGATCAGGAGGGGATGGTCCTTGCTCCTCGCCTGAGCTCTGTCTCTCATGTTCATCCTGCCCCTGTTCTTCCCTGTCTACAAACTGTCCTAATCCTGAAAAGCCCTGGCCTGACTGGCCCTTCCCTCCCCCATTTTCCTCCGAAGCCAACGAAGCCGCCCCCTCAATCTCTGTCGGCTCAGGTTCCAGCTCATCTTCCCCCGCTCCGACGGGGCATGACAGAAGAAATATGGGGAAAAAGTCATCTCGAAAAGAAAAAAAATAGGTAAACATAACTAATGGAGTTTTTGCTGGAATTTGGAAAATGGAGTTTCATTTGTCATGGATTCACTCTTTTGCATTCTATAGGGTTTTGCATAAGAGACTGATTGTTCTTTGAACTTTACAAATAAGGTGATGTGATATTCTTTCCAAATAGCAATGATGTAAATAAGATATATTATTCTGACTCCTGTCTAAAGTGCATAATCTTTTAAGTGTTTACATTTTAAAATCCTGATTGTGGTGACAATGTATTGGAAGAAAAGAAAAGAACATTTATGTGTCTTGAATTCCATGAAGCTTAGCCTGGTGTTGGCAGTAAGCATTCATGGAAGTCGTTGTGTGGAATAAATGCCTTTATAAGTAGACAATATTTTAAGGAAAAAGCCCAGCCCAAATCCCTAGTATATTCAGGGAAATGATATAAAATAGCAATTAATTTTTGTACAAACGTTCTTATCAGTTTGCATTTTAAAAAATATCTCAAATTCTCCAAACGTTTTTGGGCTTTTCAAAAGACTTATACACTTCTATAAATACAACAGTAAAAAGGTAAGCGATATTTTAACTCACCAAAATTAATTTTAACAAATAATCAAACATGATAGAACAAATATGACAAAAATGAGAAGCTGAGCAAAATAGAATTGGTCAGTTTTGTCTGTTCATCCTCAAAACAGTGGTAATTAAAGGCACAATAAACTCAAAGCAATCCCGTAATAAAAACTGAAACAATTTCCAGCGGAAATGATCCCTGTAAGTCTAATAGGAAAGAGCTCTTGGATATAACAAATCTGGGCTGGAAAATGAACTGAAGTCAAAATGAAACACTTTCAATCTGGTGCTCTTTGATATTGTGTTGGGAATGTGATCCCAGAATCCTTCTTTCTCCTGGCCAATTTGGAATAGTCTACCTTTGTGTTCTCATATCATCTTTGGTGGGGGCAGGTAAGTCAATTAATTTTTGGCTTATGTGTGGTTCAGAACAGTAGTCGGTTGCTACCGGTTCGCCCCGGTTCGGGTGAATCGGTAGCGGCGGCGGGAGGCTCCGACCACCCACCCGGACGTTATCATGGACGATCTGTGCATGCGCAGAAGTGCTGCGCACGCGCGTTCACAGTTCCGAACCAGTAGCAAAGGTAAGAGAAACCCACTACTGGTTCAGAAGCAATTGCTCAAAATAGAACTGAAAAGCAGTTATGTGGAAGCTTTGAGAGAAGGAGTTTCTGGGCAGAGGGAATTCTCACCTCATCATTATTTCTGCTCTACACATCTTCTTCCTTCTCGCTGATGCTACCTCACCATTTCTGTGTTCTTTCTGAAATGACCTGCCATACTATTAAGCTAGATGCCAGACTCAGTGACACCATGAGGATTATGTATTAAAACCACTCTGACTTTCCAGCTTCCTGTTCTGAGCCACATAGCACTACCAGCTCAATGAAGGCAAGATGTACTAGTGAGAGAATAGTCTATAGAGAGTCTCAATCATCCAGGTCATGGTTGTCCCAAAGGTGCTTTTTCAGGAGGCAACTGGACTTTCTTGTTTTTTTCTTTTGAAGATGTTCCGCTTCTCATCCAAGAAGCTTCTTCAGCTCTGACAGGTTTGTGAGGAATGGAATATAAATCCTTCCATTCCCCACTATCCTCTCAGAGCTGAAGAAACTTTTTGGATGAGAAGCGAAACATCTTCAAAAGAAAAAACAAGAAAGTCCAGTTGCCTTCTGAAAAAGCGCCTTTGGGATAGTGAGAGAATACAGAATATTATGAACCACTCTCTCATACTGGTGCACGCTGACTTTTCCCATGTATCACTTTAAAGGCTCAAATACAGGAAGCCCCCACTGGCAGTTGTACAACATCTGCTTAACAACTTTAACATCAATTCCCAATGGAAAGCCAAATGGGTCATTGAACACCCGGTCATAGGAAGACACATAAAAGGTACCAGGTTTTGAACTACCTCACCAGCAATGGACAATCCTGAATAGGATTTGCACCTCACATGGTGTCTGCCGGGATTCACTGTATAAATAAGGTATCGCATTCCCCCCCACCTCCCATGGTGACTGCAGAATCCCATATCAAACTGTAGATCACATCATGACCAGCTGCAAGCTGAGGGCATATACTGGTCCAGTATCTGATTTTTTTTTTTAAAGATAAATGACACTGTGCTTCAATGGTTAGATGGCGTAGACATTGGTATCTGAATATAGATCTTTTTGACATTCATATTTTACTCTGTTTTTAATCTAAGTAAAATGTTAATATATGTGGTAAGTCCATGTATGTTGTGCCATATGCTAAATAAATAAATAAATCTGAAATCTGTCAGCCCTGAAGCCATATTGAAGCATCTTCAGGGCTGCCACAGCGAGGCCGGTTGGAGCTGTGGGAACGGGAGGGGAGAATAGAGATAGCCAAAATAAAATTCTTTCTCCTGTGAACCAAGGATGTTATGTTCTAACTGTTTCAACTGTGTTGCATGGTTCCAACCAGGTCCAGCGTTTGAGCGGGAAAAAGCTCAAACGCTATTGGCTGGTCTGTCTGACAGCTCCCTATAAAAGGGCAAGCTGTCAGACTGCTCTTTGCTGGTTGCTTACACAAGAGCTGAAATAAAGAGCTGCTTTGGAAGTCTGTCTCCTGTCATCTCTACCCACTATCTAACAGTGGCGACGAGGGCTTGGGCCAGGAGAACTGTGACTAGTTTCTTCAGCACTTTCAACCAGCCAGGCAGACATCTTCCTGCCCCCTTCTGCCGCTATGTCGACCTTCCACCCGCCGGCGCCTTTCGACCCGACCAGGGAGAAATGGGACTCCTACATGCGGCGATTCGACTGATTCCTGGAAGCAAACGATATGTTGGGTCTGACCGACAACCGCAAAAGAGCTGTCGAAGGACCTCATTTGTGTACTGCAGTCACTAGCTTCTTCAGCACTTTCAACCAGCCAGGCAGACATCTTCCTGCCCCCTTCTGCCGCTATGTCCACCTTCCACCCGCCGGCGCCTTTCGACCCGACCAGGGAGAAATGGGACTCCTACATGCGGCGATTCGACTGCTTCCTGGAAGCAAACGATATGCTGGGTCTGACCGACAACCGCAAAAGAGCTGTGTTCTTGAGTCACTGTGGCCCCGAGGTGTTTGACACCGCGGAGTCGCTGTCAGACCCAA
>QLTV01004085.1:4467783-4480232 GCA_003457575.1 Thermophis baileyi
ATAAAGCAACTCGGTTTTCCATGTCAAAGCAATTGCCTCAGGTTGGCCCACTGTCACAAATCAGAGGGAGGTGAGAACCTTAGAGGATGGAAGAGACCCTTTGCACAGATCTAGAAGGCTGAGGAACAGACAGGTGCATCCTCAATCTGGAAAGCCTTTTCCAGGTGGGAACTTCTGGCACCCATTTTCTTATTGTATAAGCATCAAATCTACAGGGCCTGGTTAAAAGAACTTCAAGATGGCAGCCATGATCATCCGATCAAAGTCCAGACATGAAATCCACCATCCATCAATTGTACATCATTTTGATTTTATTTATTTTTATCATTCTCTGTAGAAACTCCTGCCACAATTAAAATGTAATAGGGGGAGATTTATTATAAACATAACATTTCAGTTAAATTTCAGCAATGAAAATGATAGCTTGCCACTGAGGTAACCTATAGGTTAGTCTTAAGTGAGACTGCAATTTAATTGTGGGACATGATTCACAGTGGGACAACAACAATATCCAAGAACCTACTTCTGTGGTTGTTCCAAAAAAATCATCATGTCATGAAATAATTGTCTGATTCTACTCATTGTAATCAGAGTGTATAGTGTGTGTGTTTGTGTGTAATATTAGATTTTTCTCCCACCTTTATTGTTTTATAAGTAACTCAAGGTGACAAACATATTGAACATACTCCTTCCTCCTCCTATTTTCCCCACAACAAAAACCCTGTGAGGAATGTTGGGCTGAGAGAAAGTGACTAGCCCAAAGTAACCCAGCTTGTGTTCATGGCTAAGACAGGACTTGAATTCATAGTCTCCTGCTTTCTAGTGCCTTATATGCTATGTACATTGGCTGCTTTGATATGGACATTTATTTTATTGCTCGCTTTAATTATTATTTTAAGTTTTGATGGAATGTAAACCAGCTTGGAAAAGTTAGTTTGAATGGCAACATGTGTAATTTCAAATAAATATCATAATATAGAGATAATTGCTATAGAAACAAGGTGGAGCACATTTATTTTGGTATGTAACCTAATTCCACTTTCAAAGCAATGGATGGATGATCCATAACTTTAAATTCTCCCTCACCAACTGATATTACTCAGGCAAATAACCAAAGAAGAAATTCCTATCTATCTTTTAAAATTTAAACCAATCATTATTTACCTCTTTCCATCATCAATTCTCTCTCTGTTGTCTCCAAAATAGTAGCAATTTTAAATCAAGTTCAGACAAAGGTGCCTATCTAGACTAATATGACTAATTGTAATGCTGATTCCAATAAAGAATATACTGCTTTGATTTATTTGCCAGCCAATGTGATTGACGAGAGCCAACTCAAACAATAGCATCTGTCAGTTTGGCCAATTCTGCCAAATCAAGACATTTTAGAAACCATTCCTTTATTGTTCGTGGATATGGATCTTTTCAATAATGTGCCCTAAACACATTTTTCTAATAAAACTAAATGAATTCAACAGATTTTAAAATGTTAGAAATTACATACTCTATGAGATTAAAATGTAATAGGGAAATATTTATTATAAACATAACATTTCAGTTAAATTTCAGCAATGAAAATGGTAGCTTGCCACTGGTGCAGGGGTGAAATGCTCCCGGTTCGCTCTTACCTGTCAGTCGCCGTAGAGCTGGTCACCAAGGTAGCGTGAGGCTCTGCCCACCCGCCCGGACGCCACCCGGACGCTGCAATTTGGGTTCTTTTACCCTCTGCGCATGCGCAAAGTGTTCTGTGCATTCGCAGAGGGTAAAAGAACCCAAAGGGCGGCGTCTGGGCGGGTGGGCGGCGCCTCACGCTACCTTGGCGACCGGCTCTATGGCGACAGAGAGGTAAGAGTGAACCGGGAGCATTTCACCCCTGCACTGGTGTAACCTATAAGTTAATCTTAAGTGAGACTGCAATTTAATTGTGGGACATGATTCACAGTGGGACAACAACCATATCTAAGAACCTATTTATGTGGTTGTTTAAAAAGAAAATCACCATGTCATGAAATAGTTGTCTGATTCTACTCATTGTAATCAGAGTGTATAGACCAACTTGGCAAGCAGAGGTGGTGGTGGTGGCAGCAAGGGTTAGGGTTAGGGCTGGTTTCGTGCACACACACACACACACACACACACACACAGCTTTCACAAATGCAGCTTCACACATGGTCACTCGCCCACCACTTCCACGGCCTGGTTCCCAATAGACTGTGGCCCAGCACTGGGCTTCAGACTGGGAGGTTGGGGACTTCTGATATAGAAGATGATATGGAAGGCCAGTGTTTGCATTTCCTTCATCAGATGAGGAGAGCACATCTTTCTCCTTCCGTTCTGGCCACTTTTTACAGAGGCACGATTGAGAGCATTTTAACAAACTGCATCCCTGTTTGGTTTGGTGGCAGCAGTGCCTCAGATAGAAAGTCTGTACAGAGAGTGGTAAGGACAGCCGAGAAGATTATAGGCCACTCGCTTCCCATTATACAGGATACTGCTTATAAGCGCTATGGACTTAGAGCTCAAAGTATTGTTACAGACCTCACACACCCACTTCTGTTGCTCCCCTTTGGGAGGAGGTTTTGAAGTATTTCTAACAGTACTACCAGCTTCTGTAACAGCTTTGTTCCTTATGTCCAGGGGTGAGATTCAAAATTTTTCCCTACCGGTTCTGTGGGCATGGCTTGGTGGGCGTGGCAGGGGAAGGATACTGCAAAATCTCCATTCCCACCCCACTCCAGGGGAAGGATACTGCAAAATCCCCATTCCCTCCCCACTCCTGGGGGAAGGATATTGCAAAATCTCCATTCCCACCCCACTCTGGGGCCAGCCAGAGGTGGTATTTGCTGGTTTTCCGAACTACTCAAAATTTCCGCTACCGGTTCTCCAGAATCTGTCAGAACCTGCTGAATTTAACCCCTGCATCCGTCTTATAAAGTCACAGGATTCTTTTGTTTTTGCCATGTATATGTATACATTTGAACTAGACTGTGATGTTTCTCTGTGTCGTATATGTGTGTGCATGTGGGTATATGCATAACGGTTATCTTCTAAGAGCTGAATGCAACAAAATTTCATTTTAATGTATGTGTCACATCTCTCCGGCCATTGCCTCCTGGGATAGCACGGCTCCCGCAGCCTCGTTCCATAGCGTGAGATCTGGCTGAGTGGCTTGCCCAGGCGTCGACTCTTTGGGCCGGGCACCCAGTTGGCACTCCGCTTCCGTAGCCATCTCCACCTCCACCACGGCTTGGAAAGGGGAGTAGATGGTCTCGACATAAATCGCTGAGGCAGCACCTGTGGCTCCCTCCATGGCTGCCTTGTCTTCCTCCATCTTCCCTGAGTCTTCACGCCGCCCGGTTTTGGGTCGACGTTCGGGGCTCAGGACCCCAGACAGCACCCCAGAGTTCGGGGAGCTGGTTGAAGTTTTAATGGAGATTCGGGTTAATGTCAGGGTTCCAAGTAACACCCCCAATGAAAGAAGACTCCGAGGCTAGGCATTCCTCAAAGTTACATTTTATTAGAAATGTCATATTGGCACATCTGAGAAAACCCGAATCTGAAAGCTTCCAGGTTTTCCCCACCCAAAAGAAAGTCCATGCCCCTGCCCCAGCACCCACATGTCCATCACATGGTCCAATCAATGCACTGTCCCAATTGGAGATGCTTCCCAGTCACACCCCTCCAGGTGCAGGGCAGAGTGACCTTATAGAGCCGAGGTGGCGCAGGGGTGAGAGTGCAGCACTGCAGGCTACTGCAGGTGACTGCTAGCTGCAGTTCGGCGGTTCAAGTCTCACCTGCTCAAGGTTGACTCAGCCTTCCATCCTTCTGAGGTGGGTAAAATGAGGACCCAGATTGTTGGGGGCAATAGGCTGACTCTGTGAACCGCTTAGAGAGGGCTGTAAAGCACTATAAAGCGGTATATAAGTCTAAGTGCTATTGCTATTGCTATTACCTTGACTCTCAGAGAAAGGAATGTTATTATGACTACATATCTCCCCAGCTCCATACAATCCCCCCCTCCCAGTTTCCCACAGCACTAAATGTGGCAGGCCTGAAGATCCAAGGCCCAAGATGGCTTCCAGGCCTGACAGTATGCTGATCAGTGTACATTTAAAGTGACAATAAAGTTTTTATTCTATTCATGTGTAAAGACGATCCTAAAGTGGAAGAAAAATGCAAGACTTTGCACTCCCAGAAGTTTTATCATGACCATCATCATCAGGATAAAAAGGGAGAGAGAGAGAGAGACAGGAGAGAGGATGTGATCATAAATCCACCAGAGTAAATAATACAGCAGTAAAACACACACTAATGAGCATTTTCCTGGCAACACAGGAGTGAAAATTGGACTTATGGCAGATGCTTACAGCAGATGACCTTTACTGATGGTGGTCAGTTGCTCCATGGATAATTAGCTCCAAGGGGCAGCAATTACCATCCTGCCTGGTTCCAAGTTATGGATTCCCAAACCATTAGGCTGGGACAGAGGGGTAAAAAAAAAAAGAGTGCAAACAATGAACTTTCTTAAGGGATGTGGGAGGAACAGCAGTGACACAATAACAAAAGAGTTCAATTGGAAGAGTGATGCACAGGTTCTGAAATAGACTCGTGGAAAAACCTATTAAAAACTGTTGACGGGATTCAGAGGAAGAGATGATTTTAGTGGTCCTTCTAAAAAAAATTCCATACGTTAAGAGTATTGTTTATATCAGAGGTGGGTTCCTACCGGTTCAGACCGGTTCTATAGAACCATTAGTAATGTGGCAGCCTGGGTCGCTGGAACCGGCAGCGACCCAGGCCTGCCACACCCCTGAGCCGGTTCTCTCGGCGGCGCCATAGGGCCACCATCTTGTTTTTTGCTTCTGCGCATGCGCAGCTTTTTAAAGTACTGCGCATGCGCGTGATGTGCGCGTGCCCGCGCGGTGCATCCCTGAGCGAACCGACAGTACCTGAATCTGGAACCCACCCCTGGTTTATATGTCTTGTCGATGAGATGGCACAGGCTCAAAACATTGCTTCCTAGACCCATGTTTTGTGGGATTTTAGAAGGTATGAACCTGGTCCATTTATTTTTAACTTAAACCAATATTCTAAAACACATATTCTTTGGCCAGTTTTAAATCTTGTCTTATTCAAAAATTATGTCAAGTTTCAGGAGCCAAAGTAATATTTCCTTCATTATATTATGGAAAATGGGTGAAAATAACACTGTCAATTTAATGCAGGGTGTCACATCATTTGACATTACATTTAATGTTTGTACGCTATAGAACACTTTATATTGTTAACCAAAATTCACATCTCATAGCATATGTAAGCTATATGGTCCTGAGACCAAAGTTATAACTTTATCTTGTACAATGAAGTTGGTTCCACATAATAGCTAATGCAATTGTGCAACAACCAGGAAATCCTCAAATCTTATCCATAATTAACTGGAATGCTTTTCTCTCTCCCCTCCCCACATCAATTAATCTCCACTTTTGCTCCATAGGAAGATAACAAAGATAAAAATACTGATAGAATATTTGTAGCTCAGGGTTGAACTGTGGAGTAAAAAAAAAAAAAAATCAAAGACAGTATCCAGTTCAAAGAATTTAGAATCCAGATATCTAAGTCTCCTTCTGGGAGATGCCAAAGCACTCTCCAATCCAGAATCTAATCATCTAATCATCTAATTCCAAAAGTGCAACTCATAGCCAGGGAGAGAAACAGAACAGTAGTCAGTAAAGTGATCCAAAGGTCAAAGCCAAATTAGTTTAATTCCTGGACAAATTCCCAGAAAGCCTTATTATAGTCAACATGGCAAAATCAATTTTTCTCATGACTAGATATCAATATTTTGGATAGGTAGGATTGATTTGGCCTGAATTCTGGGTTAGAGCCTGGCTAATTTGGTGCTAAGAACTCACGACATCTCTTGTCCCTCAGATAATGCTATGACAAAAAGCAAATCAGCATGGGGGGGGGGATTGAACTTCAAGTGTGGCGCACAATTGAACTGAAAAGTAGAACAAATAGGCTTTCTGACTGGAAACTTTTACTGTATAAGCAGAGTTCCATGCCATCTATTTCTCAGTTAAGAGATATCTTTCAAATATTTTGAAACGTTTCATTTTCCTTTAGGCCATTGCTGAAAGTAGAAGTTACGGTGCTAAATCTTAACATGCTTGGTTGGGCTAAGCCATCTTTTTCTTCCTTATTATCAGCTGCCTCCAGAGCATACAGCACAACTCACTACAGACAACTTGCCAAGGCCATCGAGCTGCGGCTGATTCATCCTGGCTGACTCGCTGCAGCCAACTGGCTGCAGGACAACTCACCACAGGCAACTCACCATAGGACAACTTGCCATAGTCCACTTGCTGCAGCACAACTCGCCACAGCCACGTCATCATGGGATAACTCACTGAAGGACAATTCAACATGGGATAACTCAAGAGAGGACAAGAGGGACAAGTGACTCCATGTTCTGGTTCTTCCCAGCCTTGAGGACTTCTAACTTGAGAAGGTTCAAACCTAAAGCAAGACAAGGTCCACTGCAATTCACTTGTCCTTCTCTTGAGTTATCCCATGGCAAGTTGTCCCGCAGTGAGTTGGCCATGGTGAATCAGCCGTGGTGAGTTGTTCTAGACCCCGTACAGCCTCTACCTCCTTCTCCTTAACATCCAGGGGTGTCCATAAGGAAAGGGTATCAAAACAGTCAAGATGGCAGCTCTGTACCTTTTGAATCTGACTGTATTCAACACATTAAAAGCAGATGCGTCTTCATCTCGTGTCTTCTGCCTGGCATCTTGAGCGTTTTGACAAGTATCTAAGAGGCATATTTGTTCTACTCTATAGATCCCTGAGTGACCAACCACATGGTGAATTAGGATAATCGGTTAGGGGTGGGAGCTCTGTATTAATCTTAGTATCATTTATTGATATTCACTATATTACATTTGATGAAAATCTTCCTCCAATGCCACCCAGGCAGGAACAGACTAGAGACAATTATAATTTTCTATATTCATTGAAGAAAAGAAACCCCTTATTGTTTGAAGAATAATTTACAATATTTATTTTTTTGCAATTGCTCACTAAAAAAATAAACGTTCAGAACAGCTTCAAACTGTTCACAATAATTAAGCTGATAGAACCATGCAAATTTTCAGTCATAGATATGGGGCTTCAAAGGAAAATATTTTCTGTTCTCTTTTAAAAAAAAATCATCAGTGTACCAGGAAATAAATCTCAGCTGTCAATTTTTATTACATCAAACAGAAGACCGGAGGATTATTATTATTATTATTAACATATCTACTGTAAGGGATTGTATGTTACAAAAATTACCATTTCACTTACTGCAGAAAAAAAAAGGGGGGCGGGAAAAGGCATTACCTGATAAAATTACCAATTGTAGTTATGCAAATAATTGTTTACCCTAGGGCTCTAAGAACAGGAATCTCCTCTTCTACCATGCATTAGAAGCAGAGATGTTTTTTTAAAAAATAATAATAATAACTTGTCTTTAAAATCATTTAGTGAATGTCTTCCTCCCTCCCCACACCTTTAATTCAAGTTTGCATACAACATATGAAAAAGAAAGCTCTGGTGTATGAAATGTAACACCTTTACTTTTGTTCCCATTAGATAAGGGCAATATTATTCTCCCATTTAAATTTTCCTATGATTGGTATCTAAAAGTCCTCTTAGCTGAGGTAAAAAATTATTATTATTATTACTATTAAATTTATTTGTTGCCCATCTTACGGTTTGAGGTGACTCTGAGCAGAAAACTATCATTTTGGTGTCCATTGTGTCCATTTATTGCATCTCTCTCTTAAAACAGAACCTCTAGCCCACCCAAGAAATGGAACAAAAATAATGGTACATAATGTTTTAGAAAGCATCCATATTTACATTACAGAGGTAATGCATTTTCTTCATAGTCCTTCATCAAACAGAGTAGGTAATAGAACAATTTGCCTTCTCCCTCCACCCAAAAGTAAAATAAAAGTGTTTTATGTTAGCACATTCGGTAATATATCTGAGGATACTTCTGTACTTGTACTTAAAGCTATATCCTTAATAAAATAGCTCTATTATTGCACCTTCTGAATGAACTTGGATAAATCACTTAGCGCTTTTGTAAAATACCACCTTAAAGAGCTTTGTGGCTTCTTTCTTTTCTAATTTTTTTGGGGAGGGATATGGGTGGGAGGACAGGTTGCAAGCTTTTAAAATATATATGGATACGTATGTCCACCTTTGTGTTTCACTCTCAGAAGTGGGAGAAAAGGAGCAAAATGGTGAGCATCCCAGTAGAAATTTCCAGGAAACAGAAGGATATTTTATTTTTTTCTCTTTCAAGATTCAGTAAACTTGTGATAATGTCCATTAATGAAAATATTCATGGAATCACCAGTGCCACAGTGGACATTATAAAGCAGGGGTGTCAAACTCAAGGCCCGGGGGCCGAATCCGGCCCACAGGATGGTTAGATCTGGCCCACGGGGCTACCCTGGAAACAGCGAAGGACTGGCCCGTGGTGCCTCTGCCAGTAAAAACAGACCTCAGGAGGGCCATGTGTGGCCCTTGCGAGCTCCGTTTTCACTGGCAGAGGGTTGCAGGAGGCCGTTGCAGCTGAAAATGGAGCTCAGAAGCCCGTTTTCTCTGGCAGAGTGCTCAGGCCACCACAGGCACCCCCAACACGAGTGACTTTGAGATGGCCACACCTACCCTGGCCACGCCCACCCTGCCACGCCCACCCCAGGTCAAACACAACCCTGATGCGGCCCACAATGGAATTGAGTTTGACACCCCTGTTATAAAAAATCACGAGATATCTCCTTCATGGTGGAAACTTTGAGCTGGAAATTTCAAGAGATCAATATATTTCCCATCCCAAAGCAGATTTTTAGACATAAATATGTTGGTTAAAGCAACAGCTTACTTTATGTAAACAAAACCAAATCTCTGATATTCAAGGATATTTTCCCATATTAAATATATTAAATATAATAGTAGGAATCGGCAATTTAGTCCCTGTGCTTATTAATGCCTTCACTGAGAATGACAAAACTGAAGTCAAAAGATACCCAGGGAGAAGCCATAGGAAACTGCATTTTATTTGGGAGGAGTGTACTGACTCATAACATTTACAGAGTGTTCTAACAGAATCTCTTCAGACCACAAAATCAAGTAAGAAAATATTTAATTTGATAGTTTGTTCTGGTAGGGTAATCTAGGTTGAAAAATCCAGATGGCCAGTAGATGGCAGCAAAGAGACAGAGAAATTGTCACCCTCTGCTTGTCCCAATTTTGACAGCCCACATCTTGTACTTCAATGGAAGACAAATGAAGATTTTGTCTGACAAAATATATCTGTAACAATTCCCAGGAAATCTCATGACTTGAAAGACTTCTCAATATCTACATGTCACTTATTGTCTACCGTGAGCAAAATATCAAGCCATTTCTCATGGAAGTTCATTGCTCTTTTTTATCTTTAAATGCCACATATCAAAGGTTATATTTGTTATCTTTTTAAAATGTCTTCAAAGAGAAACCTGCTCTTTGCAGACAATCTGATGCAAACTGTTTCATATCTTGCATTCTATTTTAAGAATGGGCACATAAGAAAATCATCCTGGTGGGTCTTATCAGTGGTGAAGTCTGATAGTGGCTACAATAGGACTCATTCTGTACATTTCTTTTGTTTGTCATATCTGGTCATATATTGTCTCCACCCATGAGGGTTACCGTCACCACTATTATGATGGATGGATATCTAAAACTAAAATAGGGAACTGCCAATTACATCAGCATTTTTAGCTGCATTTGTGGATACGGGCATTTAGGAATAGCATCTTGATTCTTCCTCACGTTTTAGTCAACCAACTCAAACTCTTCCAAAATAAATATGTAAACGGGGGATTTTTAAAAAAAACGTTTTGAGATGCAAGTGATCAGATAAAAAAATAAGCAAACAAACAAATATGTGTACCATGGAAAATTCCTTATGTATATTATTGTATACAATATACCCCCAAAGATATACTAGAGAAAATTTCTTTTTAGAATGGATTTCACAAGAAATGCATATAAATTTTAATAGGATTTACTGTACAAAGAATACAGAAGAAAATGATACAAACTTCCACGCAGATATTTCCTTTTTTAATTCCTTCATTTTTTGCTTGGAAAGCTGTGAACATTACAGAGAGATCAAGTCTGCCCTTAATTCTTGTTGACTAAGTCCTAATATGGGTACTCTTTGCTTAACAACTGCCCTGTTTAGCCACTGTCTGAAGTTATGACAGTATTGAAAAAATAACTTAACGACCATTCCTTGCACATACAACTACCAATTGCCATTTGCATGTTTCACAGCTGGCTCCCAACAAGCAGTCAATGGAGAAGCCAGCAGTAAAACTGTAAATCACAGTCATGTGATGTCTTGTTTAAAAAACTGCAGTGAATCGTTTAACGACCACTGTGAAAATGGGACTGCTGTGATCACGTCATGTCTTGCTTAACTGAGAGACAGAACTGCCAATCCTAATTGTGGTTTTAAGCAAGGACAATCTGTAAAATGATTGGGATACAGAGGAAAGGAATATTATGTTTACTTGACTACAGTTTCCTCCAATGATTTTCGGTTAACAAAGTGGAAGAAATGCTAATGTGAAATACTGAGTTAGACTATTACTTATAAAACAAAGACAAGAAGATGAAGGATAGCAAGCTAATAATTTCCTCTCAAAAATACTAAAAAATGACATTCATCCTTACATACATACTAGGTCACATATTCGGGTCTCAGTCTTCCATATGCCAGGATTGTCACCATTATTGTCACAAGGTGTGGGTGTATATGTATATATGAGTATATGAGCCGTGGTGGTGCAGTGGTTATAATGCAGTATTGCAGGCTAATTCAGCTCACTGCCAGGAGTTCGATCCTGACCGGCTGAACATTGACTCAGCCTTCCATCCTTACGAAGTCGGTAAAATGAGGACCCAGATTGTTGGGAGCAGTATGCTGACTCTGTAAACCACTTAGAGAGGACTGTAAAACACTGTGAAGCAGTATATAAGTCTAAGTGCTATTGCTATTGCTACACACACACACACACAGAGAGAGAGAGAGAGAGAGAGAGAGAGAGAGAGAGAGAGAGAGAGAGAGAGAGAGAGAGAGAGAGAGAGAGAGAGAGAGAGAGAGAGAGACACAGAGAGAGGCACAGGGAGGGAGGGGGAGGGAGGCGCGCAGGCGCGCGGGGGGACGCAGGCAGGCAGGCAGGCACCAGCGTGTATTAAAACAACCCTTCTCCAAACTCAAACATGCATACTTATATTTAGCTGATATTTGGAATCTAAGTTGTCCAGATACTTTCAAGAAAAGCTCTTACGCCATTCAATTCCAATTGTAGCCATCGGGAAGTTCAGAAATCTAGATTTCTGAATCAAAGTTGGATTAGGATTGTCTCTGAGGGAGATAGGTGGTTCATATATATGATAAATAACCAACCAAACAAACAAACAAACAAATAGAATTTAGGATCCTGGATCAATCCAATGGTTTCAGGAGGAGACGCTTCAAAGAGTACATTGGGCTAGTTTGCTAAATCAAGGGTCATAATAAGCAACTTGTTCATTCTGTCAATCCTGTACTTTTAACATCTAGTAACCCTTCAGAATTAAGTCTCCAGCAAGACTACCGACATAACTGATCTCTCTGTAAGGATTCTATTTATCTGTAGCCTGGATGGGACAAGGTGGAATCTGGCCTATTGAGATTTTGCTTTTGCTTCAAACGATTCCTTCTGTGAAGCTGTGAATAGTCCATCTGAAGACTATTAGAATATGTTGAACAGGAATATTCCCCAGCAGGAAGGACAGTTATGAAAAACAGAATTGCAGTTCAGTGAAGGATGTTACTGCAATATCTATTAGTGTTAAGAGACCAGAGGGAAGGGACCTCCCAGCCATATCTGCGTGAAATTCATATTCTAGTAAGGAAACAAGGAATGTTCACTAGAGGACAATTATGATGTGAAAGTTTAAACTGACATCCAATGTGTAAGAAAGGTTTTTTTAAAAAATAAGCACACATGCAGTCTGAAATTTCACACCTACCTTGAAATTCCACACCTACAAGTAGAGGCACACCAGAGTTAAAATGGCAGTAACTTTTTTGAATGGGTAAAACCACTTTTGAGGTGCTATATCCGTGATGGCGAACCTATGGCACGCATGCCACAGGTGGCACGTGGAGCCATATCTGAGGGCACGCGAGGTGTTACCCTATGTCAGCTCCAGCACGCTGGCCAGCTGATTTTCGGCCTTCCGGAGGGTGGGGGCCGTTTTCGCCCTCCCCAGGCTTCAGGAAAGCCTCCGGTGTCAGGGCTTCGGCCTGACATCCGGAGCCTGTGGATGGCGAAAAACGGACCCAACGGGCGGGC
>QLTV01004085.1:4528682-4560910 GCA_003457575.1 Thermophis baileyi
TCGTGCTTTTGAGTGCATGGCAAACTGCTTCCTTTTTGCCTTTCGGCCCCTCCAGGGGCCATCCAGGCAGTTACTTACAAACGACAGTCCGTTTCTATATGTTACATATTTTTACATAAATAAAGGGAGACTAGTATAGATCTATTTCAAGCTATTTAGCTCTCATCAGCTAGCCACACAAGGCAAGTGGCCCAGGTTCTAATCCCATAAGGGTGTGGCTAGCTGATGAGAGCTAAATACCTTGAAATAGATCTATACTAGTCTCCCTTTATTTATGTAAAAATATGTAATATTTACTCTTTTGTAATCTGTTACTACTTCTGATAGTCGACCGATTTAGCCCTAAGTGCTTTTCCAGTTAGGCAAGGTACTAACCTAGTACTTCATTCAGAACTGAAGAAGCTTCTTGGATGACAAGCGAAACGTCTTCAAGGAAAAACAAAGGCCAGTTGCCTTATGAAAAAGCACCTTTGGGACAACCATGACTTGGATGACTGAGAATCTCCATAGACATCTAGCTACCCACTCTTCTTCTGTCCATTTATAAGCTATAGAAACTCTCTCAGAGTTAATGAAAAATGATTCTATATGTCCTTCCCTATGGGTTTTGGAGTGTGTATCATTATGGGGTCTTTCCTCTGCTATCCATAAACTGGATTTGGAGATTCTGGTGTTTCTCTACCAGATGGCTGTTTTCCTTTGAAAAGCACTATAAGCTCCATGATTGTCATGCCTCAGCATATACTTTATATACTGTTGTTGTGCTCTAGCCCCATCTAGTGGCCAGAGAGACAAATACCAATTATATTGTCTGAAGCTGATCCCATCCCGTTACCCATCAGCCCGCAGTCTCAAAACAAGTGCATGCTGGGAAACCAGACTCCATTTCCTTTAGCATTTGGAGAAGGCAGAAGCACAAAGAAGAATCCATCTTAATCTGTGGCACATGGTCATCCAAGGACAAACCCACATCCCACACACAGAGCATTGCTGGTGAGATTTAGATTGCTTGTATTTATAGTTATGCTCAGTAGTAACCCAATACTGCCTATCTTGTATTTGGTTCTCATTGTATGTATTCCTGTTTTCCCCAGTTTCACCATATCCTGTTCTTTCAATAAAGCATCCAGATCTATGCACATGGTCTGTTTTATTGGAGGATAGATGGGTTTAGCTGCATGTCGAGCAGCACACATGTACTGAGGACAGAACAATGATCACTTCTCTTCAGATCTCTCTTTCCAATCCTTCTTTTTCTAAGAAGTCCTTCACTCATTTTCCTCCATAAATCTTCCTTCTCGTTTCTGAGCGCTTTCCTTTTCTCCTATTCCTCTCATTTAGCCATCATTTCTCTCTCTTTGTCTTGTTGCCTCAGCACAGGGGTCCCCAAACTTGGCAACTTTAAGATTTGTGGACTTCAACTCCCAGAATTCTCCAGCCACCTATGCTGGCTGGAGAATTCTGGGAGTTGAAGTCAACAAGTCTTAAAGTTGCCAAGTTTGAAGACCTCTGCCTCAGCATCTTCCTCCTAATCCTTCTCCTAACTTCTAGTTAGTAAAGCTAAAAGATAAGCCATAAATTCTTAACTATAGTCTTGAAAACAAACAAAACAAACAAACAAACAAAAAAGTTAGCAGTTGCTTAGTTTATCTAGTATCTCTGTGGTGTGAATGTTAACATTTTAGATTCTCAATTGCATTCCATTTTGAAAGCAAATCTTTTCATTGTGATCCCAACTTTGAATTTATTTGCAAGAACACCTGTGAACACCTATGTTGTAGGCTGGGGATCTGATAACCAACAGGGGTACTTGGTATTTCCCATCATTGCTGCATTTTTCTGGCTTACATCCTTGAAGGAAATATTTCTTTTTTTTTTTCTGATCAGTCCTCAACAATTCTCATGAAGAGGAAGAATGTGTTGTATGAACTGATAAGTGCCCTGGGAAGTTCAGTAGTATGTCATGACTGAACACCCAGTGTATTCCCAGAAAGGAGCAATGCACATTTTTATCTCAGATCAGATTATTTGGCCATCTAGGGTAACACTGTATGCTGGAGAAGGTTCTTCTATGTAGTCATTAAGAATTGACACCAACTTGGTGGAATTCAAACCATCAATTAATCCCCCATCATTACTAGTATTCCTACTTTAATGTTCATGGGCTTAATTATATCTATGAGCAATTGCCTAGGGACTTACAAGGCATCCTGTCCTATCTATTATTTTTTATTAAGATTGTTTCATGCAAATTTTAAAAAAAATGAAAGAGTGGTGTCTTAGATATTCTTAAAAATAGTGGATGGTTGCAACCAACTACTTTGTCTAGAATTCTGCTGAAGGAATTGCTATAGGTAGCCAAGTTAATATATGCACAAATAAATGTATCATCAATGAAATAATAAAAAACTTGGTAAACTTTGTTAACAAGTATATAACATTAAACATCCCACAAAGCCTTTAAATCTATCCCAAATTAATAGGTTTTCTATTATGTATTTATCTATCTACAGATATCTATCATTTCTAAAATAGTTTGACTGAACCTGTATTGATCTTAATAATAGTTTTCTTTTCTTTCTTTCTTTCTTTCTTTCTTTCTTTCTTTCTTTCTTTCTTTCTTTCTTTCTTTCTTTCTTTCTTTCTTTTTCTTCCTTCCTTCCTTCTTTCCTTCCTTCCTTCCTTCCTTCCTTCCTTCCTTCCTTCCTTTCTTTCTTTCTTTCTTTCTTTCTTTCTTTCTTTCTTTCTTTCTTTCTTTCTTCCTTTCTTTCCTTATTTGTAGATCTTTAATTATATTCCCAAATGCATGGGTATCCCATTTGTTGTATACCTTCACAGTATTCTAATAAAATATTCATAGAATTCTGTTGGAAAGGTGCCCGTATGTGGTCTTGTTTCCACATTGGACTACATACATTTTTTACTGGTACACAATCCATCAACATCTTAGAATATTAAAAATATGTCATCTTTCCTGTATCAGTGGCTGTATGATCATTCATTGCAAAGATGGATGCTGGTACATAAATATTGTACAGAAAAAAATCACTTTTTGATACCCTCAAATATTTAAAATTGCTTTTCAATTATACACCGTATGTCTTTTGTCTTGCTTTTTAGCCTTGTAGTTTTATACTCTTATCTTCATCCATGCCCCTCATTTGCATTTTTCCTCTGTTTTGATCTATTTATTTCTACAGATGTGGCAGTTCTACAGCTTTGTTATTCAGTTTCAATTGTCTCAGTCCACAATTGTTTTCTAAACCTAATAATTTCAAGCAGGTCTGCAAATGTTATGGAATATTCATAGAATCACCAAATATTAGTTCTGGCAGGAACACTGACAAGTGTCTCCTAATGTCTATTCTACCTTCAAACAATCCTTATTCTTAGGAAGCATCTCTTAGTATTTAACTGAAATCTTGTCACCTGTCACTTCCATCATTTTGTTGTAGTTCTGCCCTTTGGAGGAACAAGGAGAGTCTACTCCACGTTTCATATGACAACCCTTCAAACAATTTTCTTCATTTTAGTTAAAGAAAACTTGTCAGGACTCTATGTTTAGTTAGAAAATTCCCAGTGTCAGTCTTCAGTAGAATATGTACCTACACATTCCATGTCAACAAGGAGAATAGCAGTAATGGGTGTGTGATGTTGTTAAGAGCTGACAAATGTTCAGAAGACATAATTGAACGTTCTCCTCCCATGGAATATCAGTTTAAAGCCACCTGCAACTGCTTCATGTGATTAAAGAACCCTCAGAAAAGATAATTTTAGACCTATACGGAAGTGTAGTTCTTCCTTTAAATGCCTTGCTTGGCTGAGGCCCAAGGACCTCAGAAGTTGGCAGAAGCTGCCAACATGGATGAAATTTGTTTTCACAAGCATTTTTAACCTGGGAAAACAAACTTTCCAAGCTCGTTCCTCAATCTGGTTTCAGTACTAGATTTATCACCCTGCAAGGCCCAGCAAAGAGAAACCTCTGGCTTTAGAACAGCTGCTTTTCACAATCAGAGTTTCTAGAAATGTCTATGGAGATTCTCAGTCATCCAAGTCATGGTTGTCTCATAGGTGCTTTTTCAAAAGGCAACTGGACTTTGTTTTTCCTTGAAGATGTTTCGCTTCTCATCCAAGAAGCTTCTGCAGTTCTGAATTAAATTGCTTGAAAAACAGGTTTGAAAGAGGGGTCAAAGAGGCCATTTTCTTTAAGACTGAATAGCCCTCTCTCAACAGAGGGGGAGGGATACAATACCGTCTATCGCCTGTTTACTTTCAGCACTTTCAGCAGTTCCAAGAACATTCCACATTCATTTGCACTATTCAGGTGACCCTGAGGGCACAGATAAAGCTCCAAGTGGCCTCAACGACTCTCAGAGAGAGTGCTAATGATCAGGAATATAATATAATATAAATCCTTCCATTCTCCACCATTCATTTGGAACCGAAGAAGCTTCTTGGGTAAGAAGCGAAACATCTTCAGCAGCAACAGAATGGTCAATGCCTGGAATACACTACCTGACTCTGTAGTTACTTCCCCAAACCCCCATAACTTTAACCTTAGACTGTCTACTGTGGACCTCACCCCATTCCTAAGAGGTCTGTAAGGGGCGTGCATAAGCGCACTAACGTGCCTACCATCCCTGTCCTACTGTCTCCATTTATTCGTATCCTTATTCATAATCATTTATTCGTATCCTGTATTCATAATCATGTTTATTCCTATATCTGTTATCTTATACGTGTTTGACAAATAAATAAATAAAATAAAAATAAAATAGATAAAAACAAAGAAAGTCCTGTTGCCTTTTGAAAAAAAGCACCTTTGGGAGTTCTTAGAAATAAACATAATTTGGCACAATCATTAGGTCATAAATCTGTTTTATCACACATACATTACATTTTGCATTTTGTAAATGCAAAAAATAAAACTGTCTTAAAATGTACAAATAAATGCAGTTCTGTCTGCATTTTATCTTCATTTTAACTACAACTTGAAGACACCCTTGAATAAATGTGTGACAAACTCCAAGTTGGGTAGAGAAGGAGATGCCCATTCTGGTCCCATCACTTTTTGTATTTTTTTCTCACTTCCAAACATTTCATTTGTGGCTTGAAAGAGTGGTATTTGTTTTGCTTTTGTTTTTTGAGCTCAGGTTATAATTCTATGCATGGTTCCAGACTCCAGTAAAACAGGGTTTTAGATGACACATTCAAATGAAATACGGTCTTCCTCCCAGACTGGCAAAGTAGAGGGTGAAGTTGTGTCCATGACCTTGTTTTCAACCATTTGGGAGGCCTCCATAAATTCAGATGAAAGCCTGAACAAAACTTAAAAGATATATTCATTTGTTACCTGGCTGGCCCCAAATACTTTATTGTTAGAAGCCAAAATTAAAATTATATGTATGCACACTACATTAGATAAATGATAACTGATTCATACAAATGATTAACAAATGACAAGGGGAAGCATCTTCTTCAGCTGAGTATAGCCAGGTAGAGTGATGAAACCCAGTGCAAACTCCTATTATTTGTAACTATTTTCAACATCTCACTACTAATCCCCAGAAAACTGTAGGTTTTGGGAGCATACACATTCCATGAACAACAGCATTGACACTTCAGTTAGCTAGCTCATATTGCTTATTTCTAGAACTTGCCAAGGACAATTACCACCTTCTGAATCAGTATGTTCCATTATTATACAGCATTTATCTTGAGACACACCTTGTAAATTCAGCTGGAATTGCTTCACTCATTTTTCCCATTAGTTTCATTGATGTTCTGGCATGAATGGTGGGAGACCTCCAGTTGGCCAAGCTTGTCTGTCAGACGTCTATAGAGATTCTCAGTCATCCAGGTTATGGTTGTCCCTAAGGTGCTTTTTCAAGAGGCAACTAGACTTTCTTGTTTTCCATGAAGATTTATTTATTTTTATTTATTTTGTCAAGCACGTATTAGATAATACATATAAGTATAAACATGATTTGAATACATGAAATGAATACGAATAAAAATAAAAGGGTACATTAGGACAGGGACGGTAGGCACGCTGGTGCACTTATGCACGCCCCTTACAGACCTCTTAGGAATGGGATGAGGTCAACAGTAGACAGTCTAAGGTTAAAATTCTGGGGGTTTGGGGATGAAACCACAGAGTCAGGTAGTGTATTCCAGGCATTGACCACTCTGTTGCTGAAGTTGTATTTTCTGCAATCAAGTTTGGAGCGGTTCGCTTTAAGTTTGTATCATGTATTGTTGTGGTTGAAGCTGAAGTAGTCATTGAGAGGTAGGACATTGTAGCAGATAATTTTATGAACTACACTTAAGTCATACCGAAGGCGGAGTAGTTCTAAGTTGTCTAAGGCCAAAATTTCAAATCTGGTGGCATAAGGTATTCTGTTGCGAGCAGAGGACTCTTCTCGTGAAATATCTCTGGACATTCTCAATTGTATTAATGTCCGATATGTAGTGTGGGTTCCAGATAGATGAGCTATATTTGAGAAGGTCCTTGACAGAGTGAGGGTCGTCTACAAGGTCGTGTCCACTCAGCTTGTATTTTGTGTTGTTTTTTTTTTTGCCAATGTGTAAGACAGAGCATTTGTTGGTTGAGATTTAGAGTTGCCAATTGTTTGACCATTCTGACAGATAGTCAAGGTCTTTTTGAAGGGTAGCAGCATTGTCGGTGGTGTTGAATAGTTTTACATCATCGGCAAAGAGAATGCAGTTGCTTATAATATGATCGCAAAGGTCATTTATGTAAAGTATATAAATGACCTTTGCGATCCTAGAACGCTGCCTTGGGGGACACCGCTGGTTGGTCCTAGAACGCTGCCTTGGGGGACACCACTGGTTTCACTTCATATCCAAGAAGCTTCTTTAGTTCTGTCAAACCTTTAGATATCTGAAGTCAATTGTCATGATTTCTCTGTTCTGCAAGCTAAGGATGCCAATCTCTAAAAAAAAGGTCTCCATTGGACCTGATAAGCATAATTCTCATAATCTGGGTTGTCTTCTATTGAAGACATTCCAGCTCCTTACTATTTTAGGCATATTAGATATTCTCCACCTTGAGTGGTTTATAAAAATAATAAAGGTGGGATATAAATAAGTAAAATTAAATATCTCTGAATATAACTCATTTTAATTCATTCAGAGTGAATATATATTCTCTGACTATCTTTATAATAACCTCATGCTGGACTTCTTATCTTTCAAATAGCTCTTTCCAATTCCTAATAGTTAGCACGCATAGATACTCTCCTCAGAGTAACCTAAGCTAAAATAGGTGCAAATATTTCTGTCTCATCTGCTATCTGTTGCAGTACTTCGTTTTCCCTCTATCTCTTTTTTTTTTTACTCTGTGACACTATCTTCCACAAATGCAACCAAAAGCTGACATTTTGACTTGATGATGAATCTCATATTCATGCATGTTTTATGCTTCTTGTGACTATAGGTATTCCACTGATACACTCTCTTTCCAATTTCAGTACTGTATGTTGAATTCAGAAGTGAAAGGATATGCCATTTCACTAATCTCCACGGCATTATGTATAAAAGCTCATCATTATTTTAATGTTACAATCTAAATAGTTGCTTCATCGTTGATGATTATATAGGGAAATAGCCTTATCTTCTATTGTGGCCATCAAAAACAGAGACAAAGACTTGCAAAATTAGAACAGGTTTCCTTTTATGATATCTAAATGCTTAAAGAAAACTTAAGGATTCCAAGCAGAAACAGTTGTGATGAAAGATGAAAACAAGACATATTAAAAGTCTAATAATAGTCAATGTCTGGCTATCATAGGTTGGTCTTTCTGGCAGTTCTGCCAAATTTAGGCAACATCAATAACAGTTTTTGACTGTTCAGGGTTAATGATGGATAGGTTCTCTGCTTTTAGGTTTGATGGATTCGTTGTCATTCCACCTCCAGTGCAAAGATATGGAACTATCGAAAATGGGTTTTGCTGCTATTTTACCAGTATTCTCAATAAGATTTTTCTAGAACTGGGTTCAAATGAGCCTCGGTGGCCCAGTGGTTAGAGTGCAGTACTGCAGGGTATTTCTGCTGACTGCCAGCTGCCTGCAATTTGGCAGTTCAAATCCCGCCAGGCTCAAGGTTGATTCAGCCTTCCATCCTTCCGAGGTGGGTAAAATGAGGAGCCAGATTGCTGGGGGCAATATGCTGACTCTGTAAACAGCTTATAGAGGGCTGTAAAAGCACTGTAAAGCGGTATATAAGTCTAAGTCAGAGGTGGGTTGCTGCCAGTTCGGACCAGTTCATTAGAACCGGTAGTGGAAATTTACCTCCACTCACCAAAACGGCAGCAAAGACTGGCGGTCCATGCCCCTGAACTGGTTCTCCGGTCACCACGGCTTGAAAAATAACCCTCTGTGCATGCACAAAGGCTTCTGCGCATGCGCAGAGGGTCATTTCTGGGTGTTTTGGGTGACACAACGGGGGGGCGCACGCGAGCAAAGCAAGCACTTCCGTCGCAATCAGAACCAGTAGGGAAGGTAAGTAGAACCCACCCCTGGTCTAAGTGCTATTGCTATTGTGACCTTTCTCCAATATAATACTGAGGCAGCCAAGACTGCCAAGAGAGAGTTTCCCATCTTTCATGTCTCTTACAGAAGAAGGAGATGTAGAAATAAAATTGAACTAGGATAATACAATTAGTCTTTGCCTCACTACCGGTTGTTTTAGACATATCCAGACATTGCAAATGGTCATGCTACACCCTGAGTCATGTGACCGTATTTTGAGCACTTGGCAATTGTTTGCATTTTGATGGATTACTAAGCGCCCTCAATCGCATGATTGTCATTTTTCTTTTTTCCTTTCTTTTCCATGTTTTATTTGTTTTATTTATATAACATCCAATTTCCATCAGTGTGTGATCTGGGTACAATTATTTTTAAACAATCATAGTCCACATATTTGTTGTAGTATTCATCACCATAATATTAATAATATAATATAATAATATAATAATATAATAACAATAATACTTAACGTCTTGTTATTTAGCAATAGCAATAGCAATAGCACTTAGACTTATATACCGCTTCATAGTGCTTTACAGCCCTCTCTAAGCGGTTTACAGAGTCAGCATATTGCCCCCAACAATCTGGGTCCTCATTTTACCCACCTCGGAAGGATGGAAGGCTGAGTCAACCTTGAGCCGGTGACATTTGAACCGCCGAACTGCAGCTAGCAGTCAGCTGAAGTAGCCTGCAGTACTGGACTCTAACCACTGCGCCACCTCGGCTCTCTTTAACAACTCTCCACATTAACATTTCCTCTTTTTATATCTCCTCCTTTCTAACTTCTGTTTCTGTTGTCTAGCCATTGATAGAATATATCCCATATCAAAAAATACTCAGTTTCTTCTTTATCCTTAATCTATCCATTTCTGCGCATTCTAATATTTTCTTAATTACATTCCCCTCAGACAGAATCTCATCATTTTTCCATTGCTGTGCAAATACAATTCTAGTTGCGGTTAATATATGCAATACCAGATATATAATCTTTTTATCATATTTTTCCAGTAGAATGCCCAACAAAAATATCTCTGGTTTCAAGTCTATATGTTGCTTTGTCATTTTTTCCAAGTATGTACTTTCATCCAGTATTTCTTAGCTTTTGGGCATGTCCACCACATATGTTAGTATGAACCAGGTGATTGATTACACTTCCAACATTTAGCGGATCTATCTTTATACATTTTTGCCAGTCTTGCCGGTACAAAATGCCATCTATAAAACATTTTATACAGATTTTCTTTATATGCAGTTGACATAGTCAATTTAATATTTCTATCCCATAATTTCTGCCATCTATCTAGTTCTATTGCATATCCAAAGTTTTTAGCCCAGGCAATCATTGTCTCCTTTTTACCTGCTCACTTTCAAGTTTAATACTTAATAAATAACAATATAATTTCTTTATCAGTTTTCATCTGTTCCAGTTAATATCTGGTGCATGATTGCCATTTTTCAATCTCCTTTGCCGGCTTCCTCAGAAAGTCAATGTACATTGGAGGAATGGACCTCAAATCTGGCAAAAATATTCATAAGGCTAGCTTTAATTAACATTCGGGGAGGGGAAAATCCCAGCAAATGCCATCTTTCTGAAAGGTTCAGAAAGACTGGCTTTGAACCTTCCAGAACCTTCCACAATGGTAATGTTAAGTAGAATTTTCACCAGATTTGAGATCTGTTACCCAGTGGTGGGTTGCTACTGGTTCGGACCGGTTCGTACAAGCCGGTGGCAGAAATTTGGCCTTGTTTGCCGAACCAGTAGTGATGGCTGGCTTGCCACGCCCCCGAACCGGTTCCCTGTTCGCCACTGCTCTTGCACAGAGGGTCAGTACCCAGATGTGATGCGCGTGCGTGAAGCGCACACTTCCGATGCGACGCGCGCACTTCCGAACCGGTAGGGAAGATAAAAGAAACTGATCCCTGCTGTTCCCCCAGCAAGTCGAGGAAATTCCCCTCTGGAGGGGGATTTCTTGGCTTGCTGGATGAACAGACCTAGAATCTAGTGAAAATTCTACTGAACACCATCATTCTCGCAATTGTCCAGAAAGCTCTTTCTTCAAACTGCATGATTTGGAGAAGGAACCTTCTGATCCATTACAAGAATAGGGCCTGTTTGCAGGATGGAGCAGGTAGCCGTGGTAGCCAGCAGCTGCAGAACAATGCAAAAAAGTAAGTTGATCCAGGTATGATGGGTTGGGGAAAGAGCCCAGGCCTCCTGGGTGTATTGGATCTGGGTTCTCTCCCTTCCATTCTGCTTAATGACTATGCAGTTGCTTAATGAATGCAAGTGGGAGAGACGGGATTGCAGTTGTTAAGCAAAGTGTTGAGGTGATCTCTTGTTTAATGACTGCTTTACAACAACTGAGATAGCAATATCTTAGACTTATATACCACTTCACAGTGCTTTGCAGCCCTTTCTAAGTGGTTTACAGAGTCAGCATCTTGCCCCCAACAATCTGGGTCCTCATTTTACCCACCTTGGAAGGATGGAAGGCTGAGTCAACCTTGAGCCGGTGAGATTTGAACCGCCGAACTGCAGCTAGCAGTCAGCTGAAGTAGCCTGCAGTGCTGCACTCTAACCACTGCGCCACCTCGGCTCTATTAGAGTACCTGCCAGTCCAGCTGACAGAGAGAATCTGAGTTCAAATACACGGTTTTTCTCGGGCATGGACTTTAATAGATAAGCTCAGAAGATTCCCCAAACTCTTCCTCTTGTAGATAGGTGGCCAGCTTTGTTCTTTTTAATGTGGAAAGTCAGAACTCCAGGGTCACAGAGCAAGCAGTTTCTGCCCTTGAGCTGGGGAAAGAAGCGGGGGGGGGGGGGCAAAAGGAGTCTACCATCTGCATTACAATACTGATAAATTGCTAAAATTATTTTTAAAAGCCAGGGGAGGCAAAGAAGCAGAAGGGCTTGTTTTGCAATTCAGATTACCCCCAAGAAATAGGTAACTGCTCAGATATTGGGTTAACTTTTCTTTTTTCAGTGAGAGTCAGAAGCTTTATTACTGTTTCTCTGCATAAGTAGGTTATTCTGTGTAATTTCAGAGAGTGTTCAAATTTTACTCCTTTCTTTGTTAATTTCTTGGGAGCTAATATATAACTTCAAGGCCAGGTCTCTCTTAAGATAACTAATTATAGCAGGCCACCACCCTCTTGTGGCTTGCCAAGAGCACTGCATATATTTGGATAAGTTAGGTCTTCTATGTCACATTGTTTGTTTTAGGTTTTTTTTTTTTTTTGGTTTTTGTTTAACTAGAGCTTGAGTTTGTTTATCCCTTGTGAGATTTATTTATCTTCCAAAGTAGGAAGAAAAGGCTGAAACAATTAATCACTTTAACACTAGGGCATTGCTTTACAGAAACTCTTATGCTTTCTATTTTTAGCTTTTATTCATGGAAACAGCATGTATTCCTTTTACAAAGATTATCTTCAAAGGAGTGCCTTATCTATTATGCCCCCTCTTTAATTAGTCTATTGACAGCTGCAGTAACTATCTAGGACAGGGATGTGAAACTCAAGGCCCCGGGGCCAGATCTGGCCCATGGGGTGCTTAGATTTGGCCCATGGGGCTGCCCTGGAAACAGCAAAGTACCGGGCCGCGGTGCCTATGCCAGTGAAAATGGAGCTCGGAAGGGCCTCAGGCAGCCTTCCCGAGCTGCGTTTTCACTGGCAGAGGGTTGCAGGAGGCCATCACAGCTGAAAACAGAGCTCGGGAGTCCATTTTCGCTGGCAGAGCGCCCGGCCCACCACAGGCGCCCCCGACATGAGTGACATCGAGCTAGCCACACCCACCCTGGCCATGCCCACCCTGGCTCCCCAAGGTCAAACACAACCCTGATGCGGCCCTCAATGAAATCGAATTTGACACCCCAGATCTAGGAATTACACCAGATTAAGAGGTGGACTAGACTGTGTAGACCCAGTGAACTTCTGGGTGAGGAGATTTGGAACATCAATACTTTTATTGAATGGTTTCACCTGTCCTATTACAAAGCATGAAGTTAGAGATACTTTTAAAAGAACACTCATTTGTGCTTCTTCGACTGTACTGTAAATCTTGTTTTACAATTGAAAAGATAGACGTGCCTATTTGCTACCAGAAGGCCAGTTTAGCAAGGAACCTTGATTCTCCAGACTTCTGTATGCCTTGAACTCTTTTCATTTAAATAGGGAGCACAAATAAGTAGTGTTTTAAAACTGGAGAATGCTACATCTCTTCTTTTATAGCCTAGTACAGAATTTTATATTTTTCATCCTACATATGCAGCAGACTTGACATAGAATGTCAAATCCAAACTGGAGAATTCACATATAGTTCAAACAAAAGAGGAAGAAGTAATTCCATTTTCCTCAGGCATTTGGATCTACTTGAGCCCCTAACCCTTTTGGTAGTTAATTATCATGTTCAGTTGTTATTTAATGGGTTTTTAATAGTATATGTCTCAGCTTGTCCTGAGCTAATTGTCGTAGGAACACACCAAGCAGACTCCGTATGGTTGAATCTGGGGTTTATTCCTCATGTAATGCATCAAACAGAACAACTGAGGTAACCCGAAAGCTCATTAAAGTCAGCGCTGGGAGCATTCGCCTTCCAGTGCTGTTTTATACCCTTGTCTCCACCCCCCACCCTCCTTTAACCAGCATCCCACATCCAGTAGTGTCGACTCCAGCTGGGAAAACAGTCCATACTATCAGATCAAAGCGTTCCAGCCCCCTGGAACAGGACCCAACACAGCCACCTCCGTGATCCACTGACAGGACTGGTAACTACTTGCAGGCACCGGCATTAGCTAGCCAGCATCGAGGGCTGGAACGCCAGCATCAGCTGGCCGGCGCTGACAGGATCTCGGTCTGTCACGGCGGTATGATGTCGGAGAAGCACCGGAAGTAGTCAAGACGCTGCCCCAGCCGCCGCCGCCTTTGCCCCGCGCGTCAGCTGGAATGCTGACCACCCGGAATGGCGAGCCCCGGAACGGGCTTGACAATATGTTTACTTGGGGGGTCTAGTGTTTGTTGTTGTTGTTGTATGGAACCCAGAGTCACTTTGTTTGAGCTGGACAGCACTATATATCCATCAAATAAATAAATATCAGCTGTCAGATGATGAAGCTACTCTTTCTATCTGGTAACATCCAAATATGTGGAGTTCAGCTCCCAGAATTTCTAAGCCAAAATGATAGTTACTCAAAATGTTTGAAGCTGAAGTACATAATGTTGAAATATACCTATGAGTTTTAATGGAAAGGAAAAAGAAAACAAGGTGCTTCTAACATCAGGAACTAGGCTACAGGGTATTTTGTTAAATCTCTGAGCTCCTCGATCCCAGTAGAGTAAGATTACACATTTGTTTATTTATTTGTATATAGTTCTTCCTTCTGAAAAAAAAAAAATTCAGCTGATTTTTTGCTAACACAGCAGTTCTCTTTTCATTACACAGAGGGCATACCGAAAATCCCCCTTGTACATTGAAGGAATATTTTGGGGGAGATTTTATATGAAACCCAATAGTAGTAGTATAGTATCTTACATCCTTTGATGATATCTTTGATACCATAAAACAATATCTGCCTATCCCAGGTTCTTTGGAGTCTTGATAGGTGGATAAAAATGCCAAATCCTGCTAAACATCTGACTAACTATGCAACAGGTAAAGCAGGTGTGGGTTCTAACTTACCTCACTGCTGGTTCGCTTCCTCCCATGCCGCGTGGGTGCGTGTGTGTTGCGCGCCGCATGGCCGCACCGCGCGGGCGTGCGCATGTGCAGTGCAAAAAACAGCTTCTGCGCATGCGCAGAAGTGAAAAACAAGAGAGCCGGTTCGGGGGCGTGTCCAGCCGGCCATCGCTGCCGGTTCGGCGGCACGGGGAAATTCCCATTACCAGTTCTAAAGAACCGGTACGAACCGGCAGGAACCCACCTCTGAGGTAAAGGTAAATGTTCCAGTGTCCCCTGACTCTAGGGGGCATTGCTCATCTCCATTTCTTAGCCGAAGAAGCCAGCATTGCCCAAAGACATTTTTGTGGACATATGGCCAGCATGACCATGCCGAGGCCAAGGCACACGGAACACTGTTACCTTCCTACCAAAGTAGTACCAATTTATCTATTCACATTTGCATGCTTTTGAACTGCAAAGGTGGGCAGGAGCTGGCGCAAGTAACAGGAGCTCACCCCGTCTTTAACCCCTGAGCCATCACACCCCCAAACCTTAATAATACCTCTGCAAACAGTGGACTGCCTAGTGAGCTATTGCAAGATAATACCAATAGTAATAGTCACCTCGGGTGCAATTCCAAAACATTTGAGCACCATCTGAACACCCTCAGCATTGACCAAATCACCATCAGTCAATTGCAAAAGGTAGCTTTACTTGGAACAGCTTACATCCTGCAACGGTGTCTTTAGCACTATCTAATATTTGCCAATTCTGGGTTCTTCGGAAGGACTCAATAGGTGGATAAAATATCAGCGACTGGTTAATAACTGGAAAAACTTGTTTGATTCAAAAAGATCTACCAAAAGGGAAACACCAGGAAATTATAGGCTAATTACATGCTTGCCTAAAATATTTAAATTACTCATAGGTATAATAATGGAAAACATGAAAAATGAATGAATGAATGAATGAATGAATGAATGAATGAATGAATGAATGAATGAATGAATGAATGAATGAATGAATGAATGAATATAACATCTAGCATTGAATGATTTGTTCTTCTCACTGGTCTAAAATATTCTCAGAGTGTTATCCCATCTCCACAATTCAAAGGCATCGTTTTTATTCATTCAGCCTTTTTGAGGCTCCAATTTTCATACCCATAGGTTTGTTGTCACTGTAACTTCACCATAATATCCATCCAAATTTGTCATCGTCTTTCTCCTAAAGATGTCTCTTTATTTCATGGCTACAGTTAACATTTCTTCTCAAATATAAAATTAAGCAGGCATGATCTAAATTAACCCAATTATTCAAACAAAAAATCCTTCATTGTCTCTTGCTTTTTGGTAACTGACAAGAGAGAATTTGCAATTTGAAGCCAAAAGTCTTACTGGATTAAGAAAAATCCATAATCATTATGCAATGCATCAATATTTTCATTCTAAGCTTTTCTTGTAGAATGGTTCTACGTTTGGAAGGTTAACTCAAACAGCTCATGGGACTTATGAAGGCCATGAGTTCAAAGGCCATAGCTTAGGTTACAAAGTAGATCATATGGAATTCAGTTCTTCCAACCAACACCTTGATGCCAAGCTCACCATGTTTCATTTGAGTAGACAAGCTTATACTGTCTAAGGATAGACCAACCTTGTGGGACTTAAAAAGGTGTAGTGGAAAGTTTTCCCACTTGTTCACCTTCAACTCAGACAATCAGAGGCAAGCTGTGTTTTTGTGTTGTATTCTGGGTACTGTTGTCTTTTAGAGATAAGCCACAGCATAAAATTCCTTATCCTACTGGAACAAAAACATATGCTTAAATTAACCCTCAATTATGGAAATAGTAGTGTTTACACTAAAACTTCTGTGTTACACAGTAATGTTCCAGTGTGCTAATTACCTCCTAACATAAGAGCTGACAGAAGGTTATAAATGAGTGTTTTATTGCTATATTTATTTCCTCAGTAACTACAGAAAGGCAAAGTTATTCAGACTAAGGGAAACATTGTACCACACAAAACCTCAAGCTCTTCTGCCTTCAAACAGAATATTTAGTCTATGTGGTGATTCTTAGTTCTGATGGGATCCCAGCAAACTGTGTCCCCGTTTCACATGTAGGAATTTCAGAGCTAAAGCTTAGCCTTGTAGAACTTCTCATTTCTAGAATCTTGAGACTTAAGCTGGAAATCTGATAATGACTTTAGGTTACAGTTCAAGACATGGACATTGTTACTGCTGAAATAAAGCTAGGCTTCGTTTTGAAGTTTTATCTACATTGTACAACTACTTCAATGTAATATGCTTAATATATTAGACCAACAAAATCTACATCCCTTGTAATTCCCAGGGAATGGAACTCAACTTCTTTTTCTAGTACCCTAGCTTGAGAGATCAATGCTATCTTCAATATGAATCAAGTTGTGAAAATATCTGTGCATTATTTGTGAGTTTTGAGAATTTAGTTGAACTAAATATTCAGCAAATGCCATAAATAAACTTGAAACAATTTGAAACTTTAACATTAAAAATGAACTAAAAATGAACATTAAAAATGAATTTAAACATTTTTAAACTCTTAAAAATCTGGTTTTGAATCTTGGGAATCTGGACAGTACATGATATATCTGATGACCCCTTTCTTTATTGAGAGGTTGATGTTAAACAGCTAGAATAAGTCTTTCTCTTGAATATGGCAAGTGTAGATTGGTAAGAACTTTGTTTTGCTTTCTTTTGATCAACACTTATCTACACTCACACATTTTTTTCATTAATGAGATGGGAAGAATGTTTGCTTTTCACTGAAGTTAGGAGAAAATGAAAATTAACATACAGTATTTGTCCATATTTATGTGGAAGTTGATTGCAGGATAATTGTCCAATGTTTTCCCTCATGTTTTACAAGATAAATGCTCCATGTAAAGTGCGGGCAGAGATAGATGGATTGACACATTTTCAATATATAGAAGAACAATGAAGAAAGTTTGGAATAAGACGTCATGTCACCCTTTTTACTTACTACATGTTACAGAAAAAAAAGGGGGGGGAACAGGACTGGGGAGGCTCTTTTTTGTTGATTAATCCACAGATCAACAATGCACCCCGTTCCTCCAGTGAACTAAATCCAGGAGAAAACATTTGCATAGCCTAATTGCCTGCCAAGCTTTTAAGAAGTGATTTTTAAATGAAGATGTAAGTAATCTATTAAACTGTATGGTCTTTGTTGTTCTCTGAGCTTGGTGGTTTTCTTGCAGACATTTCATTACCAAACTAGGTAACATCATCTGTGCTACGTATCTTCTATCGGCAATCTATTAAAATAGATTGCCAATAGAAGACAAGGATATATAGTACACACACACAAACACAAACACACACACAAAAACATATGAAGCCCTACCTAAGAAGAACCTTCTTGAAGACATTTGTTATACCTCCTTAAACATGTGAGTGGGCACAAGGATAGCGATCAATTATATGCCATTAAATCTTTCAAATTTACATTCAGAGTAAAATAATAGCCCCAAATCTCAAATAGCCCCCAAACCTAATGCAAAATATTTATGCAAAATTTCCATTTATACAAAATAGAAAAGTAAAATGAAAGAATAGAAAAATCAATTGCAGTGCTCAGGAAATAAGAACAAAATTATCGATAACAAACTATCATTTTTAACTTCATAAGTTTGGACTTATAGCGGGACTGATTGGGGTAGATTGTAGGGGTGACACCAAAATATAATTTTATCATATTTTATCTATATCTTAAATTATTGTATTTTATTTCATTTTCATGTTAGATTGTATTTTATTCCAATTTCATTTTAAATTGTATTTTATCTAATTCCATTTTAAATTGCTTTTATCAAATTTCAGTAATAATTTGTTTCTGGAACTCTGCACTTTGATATGACCCAAGGGCTAATCAATCAATAAATAATAATAATAACTCTTGGCAACTGCATGGATAAATCCCTGTAGTTTTCTTGACTACAGGACTAAAAAGCGAAAGTTAGAATATTTTGGACATGTGATGCGACACCCGAAAAAATACGGCATACTTCACTTAATCCTCCAGGGAAAGATTGATGGCAAGGGGGTGTACATAAGCGCACCAGCGTGCCTACCGTCCCTGTCCTACTGTACCCATTTGTATGTACTCATTTTATGTGTTTATGGCTGTTTTGCTTCTTTATATCCATTTATTTGTGCAATTTATTCATGTGTCCTGTTTCCTTGCACTTGTTGACAAATAAATAAATAACATAAATAACAAATGAGGTCCAGGTAGAAGAAGAACATCATAGCTTCAAAATCTAAGGGACTGGTTTGGACAAAACTCAGCAGCACTTTTTCGTGCGGCTGTTAATAAAAATAGGATCGCCAACATGATCGCCAACATCCGATGACGGATATGGCACAAGAAGAAGTTTTCTTGACAAGATATCAGAAGTGGTTTGCCATTTCCTCTTTGCCAAGGCTGAAAGAAAGTCAGTGGACCAAGGGAACCGTGCTGGCTTTGTACCTAAGGCAGGATTAGAAATCATGGTTTCCCAATTTCTAGCTTGAAACCTTGACTACTACACCAAACTACTTAAAGTTCTAGAAGACTGTTATTGAATCGCCTAGTCTAGTCTCATTAGAGAGTTTGTTACAGAGAATGGACACAATAAGAGAAAGCAGCATTTTCTGGCCGCAGCCCTCTACACTTCATAAAACTGAAGCATCCTGCTTCTACAGGAAAGTCCTCCTCAAGTATCTGGTTAGAATATGTGATACAGCAGGTATCTAGGAACCAAACCAGTGTATAAATTACTTTATTAATTAATTTTAGCTTGGAATTGTACCTGAAACCCCAGTGGTAATCAGTAGAAGGCCCACAAGATTGGTGGTATTATAGTCATAGAGACACGCATTAGACAACAAGTAACTTTCTGCATTTTGGAAAAAAATTTCAATGGCTTTTAAAGGCAGCCTTATAGATAAAATCTTATCTGCATGAATCAATTTTAAACAGAATTTCCTGTCCAGGAAAACAGCTGGTGACCAGCAGAAAATTGACTTCAATGCTGCAGTCTTCAGCTGGCATCCAGTCAGAGGTGGGTTCCTCCCAGTTCGGACCGGTTCGCAACCCGCTGGTGACGTCATGGAGCCGGTTCGGTCGGTGCCGGTCCGTGGACACCGCCATCTTTTTTTTTGGCTTTTTTTGGGAATTTTCAGCACTGCGCATGCGTGTGTGCATGAAGCACACACATACCCATGCGGCGCGGCCATGCAGCGCAGCAACACAGCATGGGAGGAAGCGAACCGGCAGCGAGGTAAGTTAGAACCCACCCCTGCATCCAGTTGTAGTTGGCGTAACTGGGAGTGAGGGAGCAATAAGATGTTTTCACCCTCCATAATCCCAATTTCAGGGAATACAGGTAATCCTCGACTTACAATAGTTCATTTAGTGACATCTGAAGTTACAATGGCACTGAAAAAAGTGACTTATGCTCATTTTTCACACCTATGACCATTGCAGCATCCCCATAGTCATGTGATTGGATGCTTGGCAACTGGTTCATATTTATGACAGTTGCAGCGTCCCAGGGTCATGTGATCACCTTTTGCGACCTTCTGACAAGCAAAGTCAATGGGGCAGCCAGATTCACATCCACAACCAGTTTACTAACTTAACAACTGCAGTGATTCACTTAACAAATGTGGCAAGAAAAGTCGTAAAATGGGGCAAAGCTCCCTTAACAAATTTCTCACTTAGCAACATAAATTTTGGCCTCAGTTGTGGTCGTAAGTCAAAGGCTACCTGGTTTTTTTTGGCCATCAGTCACTAAACTGGTGTAATGAGAACGATACAATATATAAGATCAGATATAAGATTATATATATAAACTATATATATATAGTTTTAATTACTTAAAGTTACAGAAGCAAAAATAGCTTCATCTTTGAGCCAAGAAACAGAAATATTTCTAAAAGCATTCTCTCTTGTGCCTCTTGAACAATGGAGGTAATGGGAATAAAGATCATTGTTACTGTAATTTTCCTTTGTTTGAGGAAAAGAAACTTTGTTGAGCTGACAACCTTTTGACTTAGCAGTGACTAAGTGGAGATATGTAGGCTGATAAGAAATTCTGTTTAACTGCACAAAGCTAAAGTAGCTCTCTGATCAGCCCTCTTTTAAGATGACAGAGAAATAATGTTTAGATTTGCAATGTATGTTTTTTTTTATTAGTGTTAATGTTTGTATGATTCATTTAATGTGCCCTGTTGATATGCACTTTTATTTATTTGCATAATATTCTGAATAAGATTTAAAAATCAACGGTTTTTCTTTTTTATTTAGTAATCCTTCTAAATGCAGAACGGAACAGTCTTTTCTTCACACAGATGGGTTACTTTGGAGGACTTATTGCCTTTACTGTACTCATCTTGGAAGATCAAGCTCAAGTATACTTGAGAAAATTTAAATTTAAATTTCCTAGAAGAAGGTGCATTATTGTGGGGAATCAAGGATGATCTCCAAAGAAGTGCTACTCCTTTGAGAGATTGCAATGGTATGTGAGAAAGAGATGCTACCTAGGGATGGTCACAAAGGAGAGGCCACAACTTGCAGCTGAATAATAAAAAGAACAAGAGACCCTCCCTAGTTTCTTGGGATGTAAAGGGGACAGCGGGAACTTTGTACTTTCAAACTTGCACGTTTCTGTTAACATAGCCTTACCATAAAGTAGATTTAGTTCATTTGGTCATGTTTCTCGTCTGGTCTAGCTGGTAAGGCTGACATCCACCTGTGTTAGATCTTGCATTAATCACAGTTTTATTAATGACCAGGATAATGGGATCGATAGGCTGCTTATCAAATTTTTCAGAATGTCAGAATAAGACTGCAATTCATCTGTCTAAAGTTGGAATATCGGGCTGAGTCAAAAGGTTGTCAGCTCAACAAAGTTTCTTTTCCTCAAGATGTCCTTCAATAGAGAGAAATATAAGGTGTTATAGATTACAGGTAAAAGATTCATGACTACTTCAACTTGAAGTCAGATATAGTCAGATACGTGCCAAGTTATCTATCCACATGGTAACCCAGTCTACATAGATTTCAACTCTCACAATTCGCTAGCCAGCATGATCATAGCTGATCATGCCAGAAATTGAAGTTCTCTTAGTAACACAGGTTAGAAAGCTTTTTTAACCATTGAATGACTTTACCTGCTTTCAGATATTTGATAGGGGAAAAAAAATAGATAAAGAACAGACAGCTCTGTTACACCTGTTGCTTAATATGTTGAATTTATCTGACACTTTAAGCTGTCTTGAGAATGCAGCTTAGTTTTAGATAAGGCATCAAAGCTTTCAAAATGACAGCAAGAAATAAAAAGTTATCAGAGTTTTCTAAAAAGGTTTCAACACATTTGGTACTCCACCAGCTGTGCATTTCACTCAGTTAAAAGAGCACTCTGCTTATATGCTTCCCCAAGAAGCAAATTAATGTTTTGAATGAACTCTCTTCTTTGGAGAAGTTATTATGACCCCAGTTTAAGAAAACAGTTTTTTTATGTTTATATTTAGCAACAAAAGTGTTCAGATTATGAGGTTGGCGAAGCATTCTTGAATAACTTCAACAACAGAGTTTAGAAAGTAACAAGCTAAAAATCTGCTCTAGCAATTCCTAAAAGGAAGAGGAATTGCAATTGCAAAACTGTTGGCTTTCTTTTTAAAAATATGAAAAGATAATTTTTCATGTAAAGTGTCCCTAACTTGAATACTATCACATACGAAAATCAGGATATAAATGAACAAAATATAACATTGAAATGTTAGTTTTTCTTATAGCCCTGCTAAGTAGCATCAGCTATCTGACTTTGGTTTATCTTTAAAAGTATAAGCAAGGTGATCTAGTACTGAGATGAAAACTACCAGGCTGGTTGGCAAGTTTAAAGAAAAAAGAAGTCAGAAAACAAAACCTCCTGGAAGAACACCACTGCCATATTTATTGCCAAGACAATTAAATCCAGGTACAGTGGATAAAACCCAAAAGTGGTGATAAGGTAAAGCATTTGAGTTTGAGAGTTTGTTTTGAGTTTCCATTTGCTTTGTTTTCTGGAGGGAAAGTAAATATCTGCCAAATATCATGGTTGACCTTATGGAGTGGAGTGGTGGCCTAGAGGTGGAGCTCTCACCTCACAATTAGGAGGCTGTGAGTTCGATCCTAGGTAGAGGCAGATATTTCTCTCTCTGGACACGATGAGAATTTATCTGCTGAATATAACTCTGCATTGGTGACAGGAAGGGCATCTGGCCAGTAAACACTCAGCTCCATTCAGTTGCCCAGACTCCACCCCGCAAGGGATTATGGGGTCATTAAAAGATGATGATGATCGTGGTTGACCTTATCCTCCTGCCCACCATGAGGTGCTTCTGATGGTAACAGTGGCAGTGCTAATGACCAGCAGTCATCTGGTGATCCTCTTTGCAAGCTTACAGGAGTGATAACCGCATTGGTTGCATCTAAGAGTAGCAACTGCTGAACAGGAGACCAAAATGAAGGTTGGTGTGGCAAAGTTAAACTGACCAGCCACCGCTAGGCTGGAAGGTGACTCTGCTAACTGCTTGGCTCTGTATGTTTACAGATATAAACATATCAATACATTGAAACCATGATTCATTACAGTCATCGATAGCTGAACTAATTCTGTAAATCACTAAATAGTTGGAATCACATGCTTGCTTTTCAGATGCCGAATTCTATTCTAAGGGCCTTGCTGTGTGATATAGTATATATATAAGAGGAGCCATTTCTGCTTCAATTTGGTTAGACTTAGGCTGTGAATACAGTGTATACAGTTAGTTTTCTACTGTTGCATATTCTCCTATTTTAGTCTCCCAATCGTTTATGAGCCGAGGTGGCGCAGTGGTTAGAGTCCAGTACTGCAGGCTACTTCAGCTGACTGCTAGCTGCAGTTCGGCGGTTCAAATCTCACCAGGCTCAAGGTTGACTCAGCCTTCCATCCTTCCGAGGTGGGTAAAATGAGGACCCAGATTGTTGGGGGCAATATGCTGACTCTGTGAACCGCTTAGAGAGGGCTGTAAAGCACTGCAAAGCGGTATATAAGTCTAAGTGCTATTGCTATTATTGTACCTACAGAGATCAGAATTATGCAGGTATTCCAGTGCTACTCTATAGAAGTGAAAGTTGGACTTTGATAATGCAGGTTAGGAAGAGTTTGGATACCTTTGAACTTTGGTGTTGGAGAAAGCTCCTGAGAATATTGTGGACAGCTGAAAAAACAAATAGATTATTGAACAAATCAAGCCGGACTTCTTATTTGAGGGACAAATGACCAGCTCAAATTATCCTACTTTGGACACATTAAAATAACTTGATGGTATATAAATAAACCAGTTAGTCAACCAATCCTGTATTTGTGGTATGATTTTTCTTTTGTGCCACACTGATTCTTGTTGCAGTCAGAAAATGTCAAAATAAATTATGATAATCTTTCATTTTATTAGGAATTGTACCTAGTTAAAATAGTTGTGGTTTTAATTTGACTGTTATTTCCAAAATTTGCTCAATATTTGGGTATATTTCTTTCCCAGATTTTTGAATTTTCTTTTACATAATTATGATTATGATATGATATATCATAATAGAAATAACAGAGTTGGAAGGGACCTTGGAGGTCTTCTAGTCGAACCCCCTGCTTAGGCAGGAAACCCTACACCACTTCAGATAAATGGTTATCCAACATCTTCTTATAAACTTCTAGTGTTGGAGCATTCACAACTTCTGGAGGCAAGTTGTTCCACTGATTAATTGTTCTAACTGTCAGGAAATTTCTCCTTAGTTCTAAGTTGCTTCTCTCCTTGATTAGTTTCCACCCATTGCTTCTTGTCCTACCCTCAGGAGCTTTGGAGAATAGTTTGACTCCCTCTTCTTTGTGGCAGCCACTGAGATATTGGAACACTGCTATCATGTCTCCCCTAGTCCTTCTTTTCATTAAACTAGACATACCCAGTTCCTGCAACCGTTCTTCATATGTTTTAGCCTCCAGTCCCCTAATCATTTTTATTGCTCTTCTCTGCACTCTTTCTAGAGTCTCAACATCTTTTTTACATCGTGGCAACCAAAACTGAATGCAGTATTCCAAGTGTGGCCTTACCAAGGCATTATAAAGTGGTATTAACACTTCACGTGATCTTGATTCTATCCCTCTGTTTATGCAGCCTAGAACTGTGTTGGCTTTTTTAGCAGCTGCTGCACACTGCTGGCTCATATTTAAATGATTGCCCACTAGGACTCCAAGATCCCTCTCACAGTTACTACCAGATGGATAAACCATATAATCATAAATGTGGGAATTGCACACACACACACACACACACACACACACACACGTATTCCTTTTTTGTTGAGGCAATTCCAACATTTATGATTATATGGTTTATCCATCTGGTCAATTGTTGATAGAGTTATATACCAATCTAGAATATATTCCCTCAGATTATAGCTTGGTCGATTGATATTAATTTGCTGGGCAATAGAAGTCATTATTTGGAAGGGACTAGCTGCGAGGTGACTTGTTACATTTCTGATTTCTTTTTGTGTGTGTATTGGTGCTAAGTTTCCTTGACCGGATAGCTTAGGTGGAGTGCCCTTGAAAACTGCCACTTAGGCATCAGAGCAAAGAAAAGACTCGTAACCATAGTAACTTCATTCTGCAGCAACCTTGTTTACATTTATCAGTCACTTGCCCCTAACTTGAAGGTGGCTTCTGTTAAAAATGATATAACGTAATTGTCTTGTTGATTGATCCCATAGATTTCTTTTTCTATAAATGGAAGGGCTTCCATCCTAATTCCTGATGGGACTCAGCAATGGAACAATTTAGATTACTTAGAGAGGGTGGTTTTTTTTCATAGAATAGAAACCCCCAAAACTTTAACCTTAGACTGTCTACTGTCGACCTCACCCCATTCCTAAGAGGTCTGTAAGGGGCGTGCATAAGCGCACCAGCGTGCCTACCGTCCCTGTCCTACTGTCCTATTGTCCTCATCTATCTGTATTCACTTTGATTATGTTTATGTTTATACCTATACCTGCTATCTTGTACATGTTTGACAAACAAATAAATAAAATAAAAATAAATAAATTAAATAAAATAAAATCTACTAAGTGAGGGCTTATTCTCATGTTCCACTACCGGTGGGATAAAGATGCCCTGTGGATTTTAAAAGATATGTCCTCCTGAGGTTATCTTAATCTCATTCCCAGTGGCCATGCAGGCAGATTAAAATCATACTTGGCTGTTCCAGTGGTTTTTTTTCTTTTTCTTTTCCTGATACAGTTTTTTGCCATTTCTCAACTTTAAGATATGTGGATTTTAACTTCCAGAATTCCCTGGCCAATGTGCATAAGGTTGCCAGCATTGAGAAACACCATCATAGACAATACTTTCTTGACAATGTTGTTGATGATTTTATTAAGCACTAACAATGCTTAATATTGTCCAATGGAAGCCTTACTTCCATTGGCCAGTATAGACTGCTGGAAAGTAAAAAACCAACATTCTTAAGGAAGCAAGATAACCTTTTCATTAGCTGTACTAGTGAAAAAGTAGATTTTTTTTTCCTCCTTAAGATCACCCCATCTAAGAAAGTTTACAAAATATGTGACATCTAGGATGTTTTACCATCAATTATTTGGAGACAAATCATCCGTGACTGCAGACCTGTCCCAGTGAGTCTGTGGAGCATTGAGAGGTCTGGCTGTGTCTCTTCACTTCTGGTCATTAGTCAACATTTACCTCGAGCACTTCTCTCCCAGTGTCTACCTTTTCCATTATTATTTTTCCTGAATTTCCATCAAATCCATTTTCTCTCCAGTTTGTCTTTTTGACACGAACTTCCATCCATCCAAGCTTCTAAGAGGACACAACATTACTGTTTTGTTTCTTGCAGTGCTTATCTTCAATATTACAGCACTGGCATCTTTTAGTACTTGTGCTAGCTGTTTATTTGTAAACAGCTTCAATGCAGGCAACCTTATTCCATTGATTTTGTGCTGTTCTAGATGTTGAGTTATTTTTCATTTCAATTCCTCTTGGTTTTTTTTTTTTGTTTTGTTTTGGTCTTAGGACATTGCTCTTTCTGAAGAGAAGGTAAAGGAGAATGTGCCTCGTTTGGGAATGAGAATGCTTCAATATAGCAATGCTGGTTTTCTCTACTATCAACTGCCCCTGGTTGTCCACTGTGCTACTTATGGCAAGGCTTTTATTTCTTTGCTCTGGATTGACCTTTGCAGTTTTTCCAATCCTACTTCTGTGAATACTTTATTTCATATTATAAATTGATGTTGATCTGCTAGCCTCTGTTCTGTCATTTCTGAGTCTTTCCAGAACTGATGCATTCTTTTCAGATATTCTCTTTTTGGTGGACTTTATTTCTAATAGCGAACCATTAAATTCTTGTTTTCAGTCTTTGTATATTTGTGACAGGTATCAAGTGCAAAGAATCAGGACCACACAATAAGTTCCAGTTAAGATGATTTATTGTTCATGCCCATACACAAGAATCTAGTCAACTAACAGTCAGCACTAAATTGATGCTAGATAAAAGTCAAAGAATTCAAAAAGTGTTAGACTTAGATCATTTGCCGGGAAAGTAATGACTCTAGGCTGATTACTCACTTGACCCTGCCCCCAGGCTCTGCCTGCTCTTCTCCTACAATGGGCAAGCAACTTTTCTTCCAATATTCCTGCAACTGCTGGCCCTGGTTGATCAGCCAGCAGTCCTGAGTCTTAAGCACATTTGTCACCAAATGTCCAGGAACTCCAACACCATCCTTATTGACCTGGGTAATGTCTGATCCAGTATAGATTTCTTCAAATTACGTCTTACCATATTGTTTATTAGAGAGACATTCTTTGTCACTTTTGATGATACCTAGCCAAACCCAATATACAACACTGAATCCTTTTCACCCCCCTCCATCTTGCTAGCCAGTTTCAGTGATTCCCCTCTAGAGGACATCAATATTTACACAGAAAAGAAAATGTTGTTTCCCTCTGGTCTGAAGCTATTTCTGCCTTGCACCTTTCCAGATGTTTCTTATTTCACTTTAGTTTAACCTGAGATATTCTCCAGTGAATGTAGGAAAGGGCAAAGAAAACAGCTTAGTAAAACCAAATCAGCCCCACTTCATTCCTGCTCTGATCAATGGTGGCTCTCCCTATAGATTGGTAACAGGCTGAAAGGAGATGACAGCAAAGCCAAAGGAGAAAACCTTGAAGACTTTGTCTGTGGCAGTCAGAACGACATCATTCAACAGTGACTTAGAACAGACAAACACAGCGCAGAACTGATAATGGGAACCACGCATGTTATGTCCATATTGCTTTGTGCTGATCAAGAGAACGTCCTTTTTGAGCAATCCAAGTCTGAGAAACACCAGCAGAGAGCTGTGGACAGCGTTTCTGCCAAACACAGTTCATGGGATCAAGGTAAGTATAAGTCTTGGATTGCCTCCATCCTGCTTGCAGATTTTTCCAAGAAGACAGGCTCACTTCTGTAAGTTCCCTTGCTTGATTGCTTCTGGCACCCTCGTCTTAATTGATTCAGCTCAGAAACAGTCATTTCACTTGACATTTAGGTTAACTAATCCAAACCATCTCTATGGATTACTTATTTTGGAAGAGCAAGACGTGTTCCAGTCCCAAGTGATCAGAAATAATGAAATAAGTGCTGCTCTTTGTCCATTCCTGGAACCAGCCAGCACTACACCCAACTGGGCAATAATAGAACAAAGAAAGGTCAGCCAGTCAATGTTCAGTCACCACCATAATGTTCTTCCCCGATTATACTTCTTTTCACCGAACGGAAAATAAAAGGGAAAACAAGAACAGAACAACAAGGGAAGGTGGTGGAAGAAATGGCATTCAGATGCAACAGTGTAGTGGTTACAAAAGGGAACTAGGAAATCCCAGGAGCCCAGGACAGGACAAGTTGTCTTTTGGAAAAATGCCCAATCTGCAGCTCCAGAAGAAATGCTGCAAAATTGTCTTTGCTTGGCTCAGCTTTCCAACTCCCTGGAAGATCTATGATGCAGTACTTGTATGCAAAAGCAATCAGGGATTGTCTTGTCCACTTTCATTGATCCTGACTCATTTGGATTTTCAAATTTAGCCTTTCCAAGTGTCCAAGCCCTTTCTGGCTGTAAGAATAAATCAAACCTAAGCTAAATCAAATCCCTATTAACTTCTTTAAAGATGACTCAAAACATTTGCTAATCATCTATTTGAATTAAAGGGCAACAGATACCGTTAATACATGCCTAGTTATCAAACCCAACAAAGGAAGTTTAGGATACCGAGACCATAGTCTCAACAAAAAGCAGTTGATCTTGTTTTCTAATTTTTTGAACTCACTAGTACATCTAAAATTTTGAAACAATAGGCAGATTCCACAAACTGTTGTGGAGTTATGGCCATTAGAAATAGTGTTCTCCATTTTCTGTTGTGTTGATATGTATCTGCCTAGCTGTGTGGGGAAGGTGTGCTGCTTCTTTGTTATTTTTGGCTGAATGTACTCTTTTTCATCCCTACTTATTTAACAAAATCTTGACTCTGGTTAACTTATCTAAATCTTAGGAGAATGAGATCTACTTTAGACTTAGGGTCAACTTTCTAGTTTTGCCAGTATTACTATGCTATTGTTTATCCTGTAATTTGTTTCTTAGAAATATAAATATGTTCTACAGCTTTTTTCATATTTCATGTATTTGTATTTGTATGTAGGGGAGAGATGGCTGTCAGTCATCTAAATTTGGGTCTCACATTTTCCATGATGGAACATAATCCTTAGATACTGTTGGAAGAAATGTCCTTCTGGGTTCAGTTCCAAGTGGGGAAAAAGACACTGGAAACATGGAGACTGCTTGGAAAGATGGTTTAATGGTGGACAGAAGGACCACATGGTTTGAGGTCCCTGGGGAAAAGGGGGATTACATGCCTCGAAGATGTTGAAGAAGAAAAGAAGGAAGGTGCTGAGAGTCCCTGAGTTTTTTATACCCTCTGTTGGGCCCCACCTCAGAGTTTCCTGTTCCTGTATAAGAAATGCACTCTGATTGGTGGTCAGGCTCCCAGGGGGCGGAGGTCTTAGCTAACTCTGCAGGCTTTTGTCTGTGTCCCAGGCTTGGCTGATGTAATCTTCCCAGGTGACATTGCTGAGTTTCTGTTTGCTAGATGAGTCTGCCTGAGGGAGGTAGATCTTTGCTATGTAGAATAGACTGCCCATTGACAAAGGTGGGGGGGAATGAGTGAGCTGGGCTCTAGCCTTAATGGTCCATTGACAAACGTGGGGGCTATTAAGAGTGAGTCTATTTCCTGCCTAAAAACATGTTTCTCCCATCCAGGGAAATATAATTTTCTGCCTTTTTTAATATTTCCTAAAATATTTCTTTTTCTAGGAGAGGGGTGGGTGTTAACTTCCTACAATACTAAATAATGTGAAGTCTTAATACCACTTTATAATGCCTTGGTAAGACCACACTTGGAATATTGCATCCAGTTTTGGTCACCATGATATAAAAAAGGTATTGAGACTCTAGAAAGAGTACAGAGAAGAGCAACAAAGATGATTAGGGGACTGGAGGCTAAAATATATGAAGAACATTGCAGGAATTAGGTATGTCTAGTTTAATGAAAAGAAGGACTCGGGTTACACAATAGCAGTGTTCCAATATCTCAGGGGCTGCTGCCACAAAGAAGAGGGGATCAACCTATCCTTTCCTGAAGGCAGGACAAGAAGCAATGGGTGGAAACTAATCAAGGAGAGAAGCAACCTAGAACTAAGGAGAAATGTCCTGACAGTGAGAACAATTAATCAGTGGGATGTCTTGCCTCCAGAAATTGTGGGTGCTCCAACACTGGAAGTTTTTAAGAAGAGATTGGGTAACCATTTGTCTGAAATGGTATAGGGTTTCCTGCCTGAGCAGTGGGTTGGACTAGAAGACCTCCAAGGTCCCTTCCAACTCTGTTATTCTGTTAAATCCACCGTTATAATTTATACAATGTAAACTCTTGTGTATATATGTAGCTTGTTTTACCTCTCTGGAGCCAAGAGAGATTTCCAATTGTTTGCAGAGCTGACCACTATCTTGTACTCATTGATACTCAATTTGACAGCTCCTTAATAGGAGAAAGATTTAGCAGACTAGAAATTCCCCACAGTTAACTGCTTTTCTGACTTGAAAAGATGTCCTCTTTCATTATTAACCCACAAAGTGACAAAGACAGTACTCTCTGCCTTGTAGTTTTCTTCCTCCTTTGACTGATATACTTGGTTTTGTAGCCCATATAATTGTTATATTGTTAGATGGGATGATGAACTCTGATACTTGTACTGGACTAGAATATTAAAGTTAAAGCTAAAGTTAATTTTTTGTTGTTAGATTGAAACCCCAAAGCAGTTTTATGTCACTTTGAGTGGTTTCCCTAGTCTGAAGAAAAGTTTTTTTTTCCCCTTCAAAAGTCACCAGAAAACACTCAGGGCTCTTTTAACAGAACTGTCCTTAGGGCTACATCACCTATGGGTAATCCTATTTCCTCTCTCCCCAACTTTTTGATTTTTCCACCCCCACCCACCCAAGCAAAAGGAGCTTAATGTTTAGACTTGCCATCCCTAACAGTTATATAGCCCCCCCCATCTTCCAGATGTTAGTACTTATTAGTACGTCACAAAATTATGTGCTACACCATCACTCAGACTTCAGCTAAAGGTTATTCAGGTTAAGATTTTTAGGACCAAAATGCTGTTTTCTCGCAGCTCACAATTATCCCTCTTCCTCTTCTCCCAGGGGTGGCTTTCCGGGCTTATTAAGAGTCATTTGCGAGCAATTCCCATCAAAGCCTTCAATAATTAGGCTTGTATTAATAGCTCTTTACTTTTAATATTTGCCTCCCTTTGAAACCAGGCGTCCCGGATCTCCCTCAACCCCCTCTCCCCCCCCCACACACACTGCCTTCACCTTGTTAAACAATGCCCTAATTTACTTTTCAAAACTAGAGAACTGCGGAGGAGCCAGGCAGGGACAAGGTTATCCAGCCCGAGGTGGCATCTGCCTTCTTTCCTTGTCCCTTATACAGCCACCACTCAAGGAAACGTCCCATTATTCCTGTCCCTTTGCCGGGGCTTTGCATGGCTTTTTCTAAAAATCTGAGGTCTTTTTTTTTTTTTTTTTTTTTTTTTTTTTTTTTTTTTTTCTAGCTATGCTAAGAGCTATTCCATGATTCTCCTTATTCCAGATAGGAGAGGAGGAAAAGGTAGTTGTCAGGAAACCTCTCTCTTTCTCCCTTTCTCTCCCTCTCAGCATCTCCCTCTCAGCATCTCTCTCTCTCCCCCTTTCAGCATCTCTCTCTCTCCCCCCTCTCTCCGCCTTTCAGCATCTCTCTCTCCCCCCTCTCTCCCCCTTTCAGCATCTCTCTCTCTCTCTCTCTCCCTGTCTTTCCCTCTCTCTCTCTCTCTCTCAGCATCTCTCTCTCCCTCCCCCCCTCTCTCTTCCTCTGACTTCCCCTCTCTCTCTCTCCTTCTCTCTCAACACCTCTCTCTCTTGTTCACCCCTCCTCTCGCCTAGGTGATCCATTTCTAAGCAACGTGCTGGCTAGCGGCGTCGGCGGCGTCGCTCGCTGGCAGCCGAGAGGAACTCCGTACATCCCACCCGACCAACCAGCTCCCCCCCCCCAAAAAAACCGCCTCCTTGTTTGGAGGCTGCCGCCGCCGCTGGAGCTTCTACTGCAGAAAAGCCACCGCCGCTAGCCTTCGTTTGCTGCTGCTTCTGCTCCTGCTTCGGCCGCTTGCTCCACAACCACGTCTCCGTGGAACTGCTACCTCGCTCGGCCACGTTGGAGGCTCGTTTTCGCAGCGTTTGCGGCGTTTCCCACCTCCCTCCCCTCTCCATCGAAGAAGAGGGAGGAGAAAAGCCAGGGGATTATAGCTTTTTTTAAAAAAACCCACCTATATA
>QLTV01004085.1:4572300-4589942 GCA_003457575.1 Thermophis baileyi
CTTTCACAAAACCCACATTAAATTAAACATTAAAAAAAAGCTTGGGGCCGTTGATCTCGCAATTTGCGAGGTCCGGACTTGAATGATATGTATGTATGTGATTGTTAATTGGTTTTTTTAATATTTTATGATGTTTTTAAATGTATTTTCTATACCCTGTTTTAAGCCGCCCAGAGTCCTTCAGGAGTTGGGCGGCATAGAAATACAATTAATTAAATTAAATTAAATTAAATTAAAATGGGGCAAAACTCACTTAACAACTGTCTTGCTTAGCAACAGAAATTTGGGGCTCAATTGTGGTCATAAATTGAAGACTACCTGTATTGCAGAGACAAGTAATTTGCACAGCTAGCCCTGTGATGGTAAGGGCAGAATTGGATTGCTTCAGGCCGCATTTTGAGAGGAAGGGATAAATCAATGTTTGTTGAATGGCTGCAAGACTCAGCATGTGGGGGATACCTTTGGATTCTCTTTCCAGGCACAAAATACAGGTGGTCCTCGCCCTTACGACCACAACTGAGCCCAAAATTTCTGTTGTTCAGTGAGACATTTGTTAAGTGAGTTTGGCCCCATTTTACGGCCTTTCTTGCCACAGTTGCTAAGTGAATCACTGCAGTTGGAAAGTTAGTAACACGGTTGTGAAGTGAATCTGGTTGCCCCATTGACTTTGCTTGACAGAAGGTCGCAAAAGTTGATCACATGACCCCGGGACGCTGCAACCGTCATAAATTTGAATCAGTGTCAAGCATCCAAATGTAAATCACATATTCGTGGGGATGCTGCAACGGTCGTAAGTGTGAAAAATGGTCATAAGTCACTTTTTTCAGTGCCATTGTAACTTCAAACGATCACTAAATGAACTGTTGTAAGTTGAGGACTACCTGTATCTTGGAACAGAAGTAATGATCTGCCCCAAGACCTGTATGAAGGGCCTTGGGGGGAACTATGATTTAAAAGCAAACAAAATGACTTTCAGTAGTAATCTTTTCTTTAAGGGCCCCATCTTAAGATGACAAGGCTGAGGTCCTTCTTTGTAAGCTATCCTGGAAGAGAAGTTGAGGCTTCAATGCTGAAAGGAAGAATGGTGTTCAGTGTTACTTTCTAACTGTAAGCCTCTGGATGCACGAAATATGCCCTGAATTCTAGCAGTCCTTCGTCCCAAAGGTGCTTTTTCAGGATGCAACTGGATTTTCTTGCTTTTTCTTTTGAAGACGTTTCGCTTCTCATGCACGAAGCTTCTTCAGCTCTGACAGGATAGTGGGAAATGGAAGGATTTATATTCCTTGCAGACAGCAAAGTCATTTGCATCTTTTAGAATAGAATAGAATTCTTTATTGGCCAAGTGTGATTGGACACACAAGGAATTTGTCTCCGGTGCATATGCTCTCAGTGTACATAAAAAGACAAGATACGTTTGTCAAGAATCATAAGGTACAACACTTAATGATAGTCATAGGGTACAAATAAGCAATCAAATCATATTAGGAAACAGTCAATATAAATCGTAAGGATACAAGCAACAAAGTTAACAGTCATGCAGTCATAAGTGGGAGGAGATGGGTGATAGGAACGATGAGAAGACTAATAGTAATAGTAATGCAGACTTAGTAAATAGTTTGACAGTGTTGAGCGAATTATTTGTTTAGCAGAGTGATGGCGTTCGGGGAAAAACTGTTCTTGTGTCTAGTTGTTCTGGTGTGCAGTGCTCTATAGCGTCGTTTTGAGGGTAGGAGTTGAAACAGTTTGTGTCCAGGATGCGAGAGGTCTGTAAATATTTTTAAATATTTTTAGAGGGTCATTGAAGCACTAGGAGGTTTATCTGTGTCCTCGGGATCACCTGGGTAGTGCTCCTGGTTCCTGTAGTCTGCAGTTTTTTCCCTCTGGAAATCCATTCCTACTCCCACACTCTTGGATGAGAAGCAAAACTTCTTCAAAAGAAAAAAACAAAGTCCAGTTGCTTCTTGAAAAAAAGCACCTTTGGGACAACCATGACCTGGATGACTGAGAAGCTCTACAGAGTCTTAGCAGTCCTTGGGTTTTCATTTATGTTTATCATTTAGTTTCCCTTCCCTCTTCTTAAAAACTGCTTAAGGCAATATAGCTGTTCACTGCTCCAGTTCTGTTTTCATAAGTCATTTAATTGAAATTATTAAATAAATACCTAGAGAATTAGGCTAGGCTTACAATTATTCTAGAAACTGTTGTGTTGGAAGAAACTGTTGTGTTGGTAGATGAGTTAGACAAATGACTTTCAGGTCTTTGCGTTCCCCGGAGAGCCATATATTTCGCTCTAGCCACTTACGATCCAACGTTCATTTGGCACCTGCAACGGACTGATGCATTTTCCTTTATTTTTCATATATGCCAAAGGAAAGCTGGTAATTGCAACATGTTAAAATAACTGTATTTTTTTTTCCTTCCATGGTGATTATAATTTGAGCAATAACTGTTACGGCTAATGGTAACTTTACTCTTAATAGTAATTTGAACGGTTATGCTTAATGTTAATAGTCACGTTAAGCTGTTCTCCCTTTATCACTATATTGCATCTAAAGCACTGAATTTTCATTGGGGTCCAATTGGACTTGCAGGTTTTTTCCTCCCAATCAGATTATATAGAGAAATATGGAACAAAAAAAATATAATTGGGACAAATATAATCCAAAATGTAGTTCAAAGCTTTGTTGTCAAAATTAACTTTTTGTAGAAAAGAAAGGGGCTCCAGGACTGCATGTTAGGAGAGAAAGCTAGCAGATGAAATCACGAACAGTGGAATTCAGCCTTTCCCAGATTGGTGCTTTGCTGATGTGATGATCTACAAATTCTTCATACTTCCCTATTTTGTGATGCTGCTGAAACTTCTGTTAATGGTATAGCAAGCCAAATCAGTATCAGTTCTAAAGGACTTGATAGGTAATCTGCTCATTTAATTTAAAGGCAATTACTTTTCTAGAAGTGTTAGAAATGAGGGATTTTGGTGTAGGCACAATTTAAAGTGATCTTTTCTTCCTCAGATGACCTGCCAGGCCTACCTTAGAAGAAAAATTTGATATGTGAAGAGACCAGAGGTGGGTTCCTGCTGGTTTGGACCGGCTCTATAGAACCGGTAGCGGGAATTTCCCCCCCGCTCGCCGAACCGGCAGCAATGGCCGGCTGGACACGCCCCTGAACCGGTTCTCTCGGCAGCGCCATAGGTGCCATCATCTTGTTTTTTGTTTCTGCGCACGCACAGAAGCTGTTTTTTGCTTCTATGCATGCGCAGAAGCTGGGATTTTAGCACTGTGCATACGCGCGCCCGTGCGGCGCGTGAGGAAGCGAACCGGCAGCGAGGTAAGCCAGAACCCACCCCTGGAAGAGACAGCAGGAAACTTTACATTTTAATGATGGAGACAGTCGAGTTTTTTCTTTATGTCTACCAATAGTGAATAACTATGCTTTTTGGAGTGACCTTGCCAATGCCACACAGTCTTGCAAAACAGCGTTCTGTAATTGTGACAAGTATTTGTTACTAAGCTGAATCCAAGCATCCATCATCTATCTATCATCTATCTATCTATCTATCTATCTATATCTATCTATCTATCTATCTATCTATTATCTATCTATCATCTATCTATCTATCTATCCCTACACACACAGAGAGACACACACACACACACACAATTAACTTCAAATCTGTGCATTCCAATTGGAGATAATGTCATTTTTTGAAAAGTGTCATCAAATAAATATCTTATGGTAAGACCACAAATAATTGGAAATAAGACTTAAGGGCTAAACTCTGTGTTCGGATAAGCACATAATTAATAATTGTGCACTCTTTTTCATTTTTTAATAGGATGTAACATGGGAAGGGAAGAAATGGATCAGGATTATTATCTCTTTTTCCATGACATCATTCTAGGTAACCCCTTGGTTCTCCTTCCCAAAGTTGTTACTTACCTCTAAGACAACACTATATTAAGACTTCTCTTTCCAGCACAAGTTGTTGGAGTGTTGATCCCAATTGGAAATGAGGTTCTAAAATGGTAGTATATTTCCTCATTCTTGTTCACTTCCTCTTTCATCCCAATTTTGATTAGTGTTTCCCCTACTCCAAGTTTTATGAACATCTGGACAGTTGTTAATTATGAATTTAAGGTATCACATAGTTGCCTCTATATTTGATAATATTAGGAAATGAAGATTGTGAGGTGTTTTTAGTAATAGACACAGTTTCTTGGGAAAAGGGCAATTGAATTTTCTTAGACAGATGCTATGGACAGAGAGAGAATAACCATGTGGGCTAGGAATTGAAATTGATATAACTTAAAGAACCAGTTTGTTCAAAGCAGAGTTAGGAGGTTTATTTAAGTCTGTTGGCAGTTTTCACCAATTAAAAGGTATGTGAGGACACCTAGCTGCATGGTCCAATCTTTGTGAAACTAGGGAAGATAGTAACATTAATTTAGGAACTTTTGTGCATTAACAATATGGTTGGATGTGGTCAAGGAGGACCGAGAACCATCTATATGAAATGCTTTAATTTAGATTTTTGGCCCCTTTCAATTCTTTGTAATTTAAAAAAAGGAAAAGGATGTGAAAACATGAAAAGAGGGATGTAAAATTATTTATTTTATTAAATGTTTACACTTCCAACTCCCTAAACCTCTGTGTGGTTCACACCTGCATGGTTCATAAAAGCACAGATACAAACAAAGTTAAAAACAAAGATCAAAAGATAGCAAAAATCAAACAATAACTTAAACAAACCCATGTTATCCATAAACAGGCTTCAATCACCCTTACCAAAAGGCTTGAGTGTGAAGAGCAGGTCTTCAAGGCTCTCTGGAAAACCAGCATGGTGGGATCATCTAATCCTTGTGGATAATTATGCATACATAATTGGTTAGATGAAGTTGACCTTCTCATAATATTAGAATCAGGACTATCCAGTGAAATAAATTGGTAGGAAATTCAGGACAGAACTGTGGAAGACATCTTTATATAGAAGGTAGTCAAACTAAGGGATTTTCTTCTGCAAAAGTTAATGACCACTATGAACTTGGACAACATTCTAAGAAGACTAGAGAACTAATGTCATGAGACCAGTGAGAGGACATGATGCCTATCTGTTAACCCATAGTTAAGCCATCCATCAGTTATTTCTCCACCATGCAATAATTAAGATACATTCAACTTCTCTCCGTGTCTTCTTGATAGAACCATAGGACATTGCTGCAGTGATAAGGCTTATCTCCTCAAATCCATCATCTAAAAGACACAGTCTGTAGCTAAATTTGTCTACCAGCCTCAGTTGCTATTTTTGTCCTTCGGTGACATTTAAATAGAAATGCAATCATGGCTAATCACGTGGTTAGGTTCACTAGTTCCTAAGCCTCTATCTCATTGCCTGTTTCTCTGCTTGAGTTACTTTTTACAGAGCAGTGCCATAAATGTGCCAGCTTCTGGAAATACAGATATGGTATTCTCAGATTTGGTTCACCATGCATAGAGACTACTGCATTTATCTGTGTTTGATGACTGGCAGATTCAATTGCCAGCTTGCTTCATGGAAACCATTGCATATCAGAAGATATGAAATGTTACATTTGCAGAATTTTCATAGGTAGCGGGAGGGGGGTTTCAGTTATCAAACACAAAAATTTGTATGTGTGAATTAGCTTTCCGTTGTTCTACTTCTTATCTTTAGGAATGGACAGAGATTAATTCTGATCTCGTTGCCTGAGAGCTTCTTGTGGTCTTAGGTTACTTGTTTCTCTGTGATATTGCTCTTTGAAAGTCAGGAACAAAGTTTGTTAGTTGTCTTAATGATGTGTGTGTTTTAGGTGCAAAAGGACAAATTATCCCCCATCAAAAGATTAAAGCTATGCAATGCCTTGGATTCTACTAGAAAAAGATTCTTTGAAACGTTTAAGGGCAGGAACATAGAACCCGTTCGCAACTCTATAAAACAGCTACAGTGTGTCTTTTCTAGAAGCTACCACATGATTTTGGTGGCTCCTATTAGGAGCCGGGGTTGTGCAGTGGTTAGAATGCAGTAAGGTAAAGGTTTCCCTGTCAGTTGGTTCCAACTCTAGAGACAGTGCTCATCTCTGTTTCTTGACTGACGGAGCCGGTGTTGTCCAAAGACAATTTCCACAGTCATGTGGCCAGTATGGCTATGCGGCAAAGGCACCCGGAACACTTTTACATTCCCACTGAAATGGTACCTGTTTATCTACTCACATCTGCATGCTTTCGAACTGCTAAGTGGTCAGGAGCTGGGGCAAGGAATGGGAGCTCAACCCGTTGTGCGGAGCTCAGGTCTTGAACCCCGGCAGTATTGCAAGCTAACTCTGCCCACTGCCAGGAGTTCGATCCTGATGGGGTTCAAGGTTGACTCTGCCTTCCATCCTTCTGAGGTCAATAAAATGAGGGCCCAGATTGTTGGGGTCAATAGGCTGACTCTGTAAACCACTTAGAGACTGTGGTAAAGCACTATGAAGTGGTATATACAGTAAGTCTAAGTGCTATTGCTATTTGGGAAAGGGAGCAAGTGCAATCAAGAATTTTAGTAGGATTATATGTTCATCTCACTACATCCTGCAAAACTATTTTTGGGAGAGGTGGGTGGTTGCATTGGAAGCACTGAATAATCCTAAAAAATACAATTTTCAACAGCTTAAATATCATCATTTCTATAAAAAAAATGGAATTGCAAAGCACCTGATATTAACTGTAAGTGGAATAAATGAAAACTAGTTCCAACATAGTACCTCAGTGAAATTATTCAATTAATTATTGTGTTATTTTAGCCTAATAATAAATGCATGCATATACATTATATACATTACATTATCATATAGCAATGCAAATGCCCTTAAACAAAAAACTAATAACAGTTTACATAAAACTATTTATCTTGAATATATTTCATGACCTTCCCAGATCTATTCAGATGACTTAGTTTATGTTACCGGTAGATTCTTAGCTAATATCAAGACATCTGTGCACATTAACTGCGTCTCTCGTTGTATTATGAGTTTTATGTAACAAACACACGATAAATGTGCACATTTGGTATTTCTCCCTCCTTTGTCTTCAATATCCTCAGAGGATTCTCTGACATTACCTTCAGGAGTTGCTCTGGTTAGCTAACCTGGGAAGCATTTTAGCAGCTGTGAATCGGAATATGTATGGATCCCTCTGGGTTCACTCAAATGGACTCTTTCACCTTGTAGAGGCAACCCAACATGTTCCTCTTCAGGTAGGGCCAAGTCATTTTCATTTGACCATCTCAGTTGGATAAGAACTTTTTGTGCCACTGTAGAATAGAATAAGAATAGAAACTGTTCTTATTGGCCTGAAATGAACCAGAGCAGCCAGTTCTTTTTTTCAGCCTTGCTTTATAGGGGTGTTTCATCAAAGCTTCTATCGAAGTGAAGTGTCCCTTCAAAGATTGGACAAATGTAATGAACAATGACACTCCTCTTCATTCAGTGAGAAGATAACTTTTCCTAAGAAGGAGAGCAGTGACAGTGTAATGGATTATTACAGTTGGTCATCTTGGCAATATTATGCAGTGGAAGGTCATATAATTTGAAGTTATGGTGCTTACTTCTAACTTTATGTCTACCTTTAGAGTCAAAATAGATCTGTCCAAAACATACCTCATGAGAGAAGCTTCTGGTAACTCCACATTTATGTGAAATGTGGAAGGCTGCAGCCACACAAGTGCTGGGATTTTTCTGTCCCAGCACTAAGATTATAAATGGCCTTCCTTTGGATAAAGGAAGATTATGGCAGCCTTCTAGAAAGCAATAAAGGTAGAGGAATTCTATTGATATTGTTTGGAATAAAAAAAGTATCTTCGGCAGTATGTTCATCTTTATTGCGGCTATTCTACCCATCATGGAAAGTTGCAAGTTTTTCCATATCTCCATATCCAGTTTAATTTGATGCATTAATTTTGTATAGTTGTCCTCTTTGATTGTTATACATCTTACTGTTAGATAGATTCCTACGTATTTCACTTTTTTCATTATCTGGATATTCATTTTCTTTATTAATTCATCTCTCTGTTTATTTGTAAGATTTTTAACTATCATTTTGGTTTTTTCCTTATTTATTTTTAGTCCAGCAACCTCTCCATATTTCTCTATGAATCTCGGGCCTGATTCTAATGGTTCCTCTAAAATGAAAACTAAATCGTCTGCAAAAGCTTGTAATTTGTACTTTTCTCTTTTGATTTCCATTCCTTTGATTTGCTCATCTTGCCTGATGTTTCTAGTTAGTACTTCCAGTGTTAAGAGAAATAACAATGGAGATAATGGGCAGCCTTGCCTTGTACCTTTTTGGATTGAAAAGTTTTCAGTCACCTCACCATTCACAATCACTTTGGCTTTCTGCTTTGTGTATATTGCCTTGAACATATTTATAAATGTATCTCCAAAATCCATATGTCTTAATTGTTGTAACATGAATTGCCAGTTCACATTATCAGCCTTCTAGAAAGCAATAAAGGTAGAGGAATTCTAGAGAGTCTTCAGCCTTTGAGTGTTGTCTTACTGCTACACTGTTCATTGCAAATTAACTCTTAATAGATGTGCTATAGCCAGGGGTGAGTTCCACTTATCTTCCCCACCGGTTCAGATCGCAACGTTCCCTCGCACAATTTTGCTTCCACACATGCTCAGTAGCTGCAATCAGCCCGAAACACAGCTGAGGAGCTGATCAGCTGTGCTTCGGGCGAAGGAATAAAGGTCAGTATAAACCCAGGGGCTGGCAGGAGGGCCCTTTTTCAAGCAGCAGAAGAGGAAAAACCAGGGGTGAAATGCTCCTGGTTTGGGCGTGCCTGCGGGTCACCGGACAGCCGGTAGTGATGGAAACGGGAGACTTCGCCCACCCGGGGCGAACGCAAAGCATTCTGCCCATGCGCAGAGGGTAAAAGAACCCAAATGGCGGCGTCCAGGTAGGTGGGCGAAGTCTCCCGCTTCAGTCACTACCGGCTGTCCAGTGACCCGCAGGCACGCCCGGGAGCATTTCACCCCTGGGAAAAACCTTCCAAACAGTAAAAAAAATCGCAAAAAATTCACAAAAAAAGATGGCAGCGCCCACGGACCGGCACCGGCCGATCCACTTCAGTGACGCAGGTCGCTACCGGTTCGGGCGATCCGGTCCAAACCAGGAGGAACCCACCCCTGGCTATAGCTGATATGGGATTGCTGCGGTAGGGATTATTACTGTATTAGGACAGTATGGTGTTACTGTATACTTTATATCCTAACCTGGAAGTTTAAATGTTTTTGTCATGGATGATTTATTGTTCATGTAGTATAAATACATACATCTCTGAATGAATAATGCAAAGTAGTTTGCAATTGAATATTGGGATGTGAGTGGTTAGTGAGCTTATTTATCTTAGTTATTTAATAAGAAGGGTTCTTTTTGGCATATTCAAGGAAGAGAACAAATGTAATCTCAAGGCCATATTTCTCTCTATGACCTGGAATGGGATAAAAATAAAAAGACCATCTTGAAGGATAGCCCCCACCCAATATTTCTTATTCCCAACAACTCTGTTAAAACAATTTAGTTTTGTTGAAATATCAATGAAGTGTGTAATAATGATCCCTTCTGATGTGACCCTCAAAAAATATAGGATGGAATTGTTCAGTTTAGAATGTCAAGTATCCTTTCTGGAAGGACTGAAGCAACTGCCTGATCTGGAGGGCTTGATTTTACTGTTTTGAAGTCTTCCCCAGATCATCTTTGCATTGTGTAAACAGCCATTTCACTCTTCCAGCTGTGAAAAGTCTGTGAGTGCATAGAGCCATGCAGATCACCTAATGTGCTTGTATTACATGAGGACACAGCTGCATCAACACATCAGGGAGAATACTTCACTCATGCTGATGGCCTTTGTAAAGCACCCTATGAAATGATTTATCCAGTCACAGTACTGAATCAGTTGGAGTCACAGAACATCTGGATTCAGAACCTTGATGACCAGGGCAAGTGGAAAATAATTTTTATTGATTTAAAGAAATAAGCAAGAGCTGTTTTCTATTTTAAAGTCAAGCTGAACTTAACTTCAGTGTTCCAGGCAGTACGGATAAACCAATACTGGTGTGCAAAATAATGCCATCTTGGTGACCCATGGAACTTGACAATATCCCATAGAGGATAAGACAACTTGCCATGGCCAACTCACTGCAGCCAACTCACCATGGGACAACTTGCCATGGGCAATTTGCCATGGCTAACTCACTGCAGCCAACTCGCTGTGGGACAACTTGCCATGGCCAACTTGCCATGGCCAACTCACTGCAGCCAACTCACCATGGGACAACTTGCCATGGGCAATTTGCCATGGCCAACTCACTGCAGCCAACTCGCCGTGGGACAACTTGCCATGGCCAACTTGCCATGGGACTCTTTTCTCCAGAACAAGAGTTACACTAATATTAAAGAAATGGTGGAGTGTGATCATTAAAGAGAGGATGCCAAAGGAGGGACAAAATGAAATGTGAATAACAAAAAGTAAAATAAGTATTTAATTATTTTAAATAATTACATTGAATTGTTGAATTGTCCCACGGTGAGTTGTCCTGTGGTGAGTTGGCTGTGGCGAGTTGGCCAATATGGCAATTTGTTGGTGGCAAATTGGCCATGGCAAGTTGCCCACAGTGAGTTATCCCATTCCACCCATAGAGCATCAAAATTGCAAATCCAGGTAGCGGGCATTTGGTGAGCTCTTATTTTCCATTTTAATATGAAAACTGCATATGCAGTAGTATGAATTCCTCAGTGCTGGTACATTTTCCTAATATTCATGGCAAAAAAAAAATCAACAAGGGTAGAACTCCATAATCCATTGTAATATAAAGCAATTGGGCTTATGATATGGAAGAGTTCATTTTGCTTTCTTCATTAAATAACTCTTGCGATTTCATACGGGAAGAGATGTGTAGTTAGGTCACATTTAAATGACTCATAACCAGTTTTGATCATCCTTTTATTTAATTATGTGAGCTACTGAGTATGTTCCAAGATTGCACAGAATGAGGGGTTGGACTCAGACACTGATGATTGCTTCACCTTAGCAGTGGCAATGCATGAAAATTAGATTATTGGTGATGAGCATACAAAAACATGTGTATAAAGAAGCAGAGCAGAGCAGAGAGCCCAAGATTTCAGCTAGATACAGGAACTAATAAAGGAGAATATTTGTAGCTCAGAGTTGACATGAGGGGTCCTTGGTGCTCTCTGAGCTTGCTTGTTTTCTTGCAGGCGTTTCATTACTCAAACTAGGTTACCAGATTGGGTAATGAAACATCTGCAGGAAAACAAGCAAGCTCAGAGAGCACCAACGACCCCTCAAATACAGGAATGTTATCTTGATGCCCAGCAATGGTGGGATGTCCCTTTCACGTATTCATTCATTATATTTATATTCACCTTGATCAGTATGGACTCAGCTCAAATAACATGTGAAATGGTTTTCAAAACTATAGATGCATATTATGTTGCCAAGCAACTACAGCAACCTATGCTGAATTGAACGAATTGTTTGTTTGTTTGTTTGTTTAATTTATTTGTTGCCTATTTCACTCTAGGTGGCTTACAACAATAAAAAAGGAAGAAGTGAAAAGAACGTAAATAAAACAGAAGTAAAATAATAGAATAATAAAATAACGAAAAAGAAAACAAACAAGAATACATTGATACGATAAGATGGATGGTGGAGAGCAGAGAGCAAAGAGGGAGGTGGAATCTGCCACCAATCCAGCAGCCATCTCCAGGGTGGAATTTGGTCCCTAGCCCAACTGGCACAGCCAGGTCTTCAGGCTCCTGTGGAAGGACAGGAGAGTGCAGACAGATCTTACCCTAGAGCAGGGGTGTCAAACTCAAGGCCTGGGGGCCAGATCTGGCTTGTGGGGTGCTTAGATCTGGCCCATGGGGCCACCCTGGGAACAGCGAAGGACTGGCCCACGGTGCCTCTGCCAGTGAAAATGGAAACTGGGGGGGCACGTGTGGGGTGCTTAGATCTGGCCCAGGGGGCCACCCGGGCCCACGGGGTGCTTAGATCTGGCCCGCAGTGCCACCCTGGGAACAGCGAAGGACTGGCCCGCGGGGCCTCTGCCAGTGAAAATGGAAGCTGGGGGGGCACGTGTGGGGTGCTTAGATCTGGCCCGTGGGGCCACCCTGGAAACAGCGAAGGACTGGCCCGCGGTGCCTCTGCCAGTGAAAATGGAAGCTGGGGGGCACGTGTGGTGTGCTTAGATCTGGCCCATGGGGCCACCCTGGAAACAGCGAAGGACTGGCCCGCGGTGCCTCTGCCAGTGAAAATGGAAGCTGGGGGGGCAGGTGCGGCCCACCCAAGGACTGTTTTCGCTGGCAGAGGGTTGCAGGAGGCCATCGTGGCTGAAAACAGGAGCCCATTTTTGCTGGCAGAGTGCTCGGGCCACCACAGGAGCCCCCGACATTAGTGACATCAAGCTGGCCACGCCCACCCTGGCCATGCCCACCCCGGCCCCGAGGTCAAACACAACCCTTAATGAAATCAAGTTTGACACCCCTGCCCTAGAGGATAGCATATTCCAAAGAGTGGACGCTGCAGCAGAGAAGGCTCTCCTTCTGGATCCCGATAGTCAGAGTTCTTTGACTGTCAAGGTCCGTAGTAGGCCTTCTCTGCTGGAATGAGTAGGATGGGCTTGTCCTAGTGAAATGGGATAGTTCATCAGGGCCTGGATCTATGCCATTAAGCATTTTAAATATAATATCCAACACTGTGAACTGCACTTCGCTGGTAGCCATTGAAGTTCACACAGCAGAGATATAATGTGGGTCATTCTACGTGCCCCAAAGACCGCTTCTTTTGCCTCTGTCCTTTTGTGTTTGTGTGTGCGTGTGTGTGCATGCAATTTTGAATGAGTCTTTTTCCTGGTGACTAAATGAACAGGTCTTTATACAGTTTTCCTGGCATCATTTTTAGGTTGCCTTCTTCATAGGGTTGAGTCCTGGAAAAAAAATCTCCCAGATGGCTTCACACCTAAGAAAAGAGTAGAATTTGTGGTCTCTCAATTTCTGTCTTGGGAACTTTAACCACTATACCGAACTGTCTGTATCAGCGGTGGGTTGCTCCCAGTTCAGACCGGTTCTTAGAACCAGTAGTGCCGGTGGCGGGAGGCTCCACCCATCTGCCCAGGATGCTTCTGCGCATGCGCAGAAGCATCATGCACGCGCAAGCGCAAGCAAGCACTCGAACCAGCAGCAAAATCATTTAGAACCCACCACTGGTCTATATGTGTCCATTTAGAGAAGTAAAATTATCCCCAAACTTGTATAAATTTCATGTACCATCTATCCCCATGTCACACAGTGACAAGCATCAGTATATATCATTATGTAATAATGTCCTTTCTCTCTGGGACACACACACACACACACACATTTCCATATATCAAAATGTAAATTTGACTAGGCATGATAAATCTTTTTCTTTTTCTGTCAAAGGTAATATTCCTGCATTGGGGGCTACAGGATGGATGCAGTGGTGGGTTCTAAAACCCTTTACTACCAGTTCACGTGCACGCGACACTTCTGCGCATGAGCAGAAGCGTCCCGGGTGAGTGGGCGGAGTGTCCTGGGTGGGTGGGCAGAGCGTCCTGGGCAGGAGGGCGGAGCATCCCGGGCAGGTGGGCGAAGTGTCCCGGGCAGGAGGGCGGAGCATCCTGGGCAGGTGGGCGGAGCCTCCCGCCACCGCCACTACCGGCTCTAAGAACCGGGCTGAACCGGGAGCAACCCACCGCTGGGTGGATGGGCTGCAGCAAACGATGCATGAGGCTTAGTCAAAACCAGATTTAAAAATACACATTTCCTTTCTGGCATTTCCTTTTTTAAATGTTTCTGTCTTCCCTGTCTCTCAAACGACAGGCTGCAGGAAATAAAGGGTTTGTAACAGAGATCTGAACTAATCTTTTACATAGCCATCGTGGAATTAAAATGTGCCTTACTTTAGACTGCTTTATATTCCTCATTAATTACCACCAACCAAAAGAAAAAAGAAAAAAGGAGAAACACAAGAGGATAGTGTCTAAGACCTCCCCAGAAACATTTGGCCAGACCCGTATTTCAGAAAATATAGAGAACAGACCTTTTGAAGCACTTTGCACCTGCTCATTTATTGTTACCTTGAGCAACATGCCTTGTATCAAAGTTGTTAGAAAGAGATGTGAATGGCTGTCATGGCAAAAGGTTGAGGGAGATAATGCCATCATTTTAACACCATTATAGAAAGCAAGGTCTAAAACCGCTGGAAACAAAAAGGGAAAGAGTTATTAAAAGGAGAAAGTGTTTTTAAAAACATTTTTGTGTTTTGTCAAGCCTGCCAACTGTTCTTAAGACCGAAATTAATTGGCTCTTTGTGTTGAGTAGGGTGCCACTGGTTTAGAAAATAGTCAGCTACAGGATCCTGTCACTGCCACAAAAGAGGGAAGCTGCCCTCTAGCTTTGTAAACAGCACTGAAAAACACTGGGATTGTTCACATTGGCAATTTGGTATTCCAAATGTGTTATCAGCATTGTCAGTGTGTAAACCTGTGCGAGCTGTTCAAATGGTTCTTGCAACCTCTCTCCACTTTTCCTAATTTGGTTTTCTGAAAGTATTTTCTTTCTCTTGTTCTTACCACCTCGGGCATCTTGAATGAAGAGAAAAAAAATATATACTCTTCAGAGTGACTCTCCTTATGGGTTTTAAGGTGGATCTATGTATTATGGTTGTAAACATGGAAGGAGCAAAAGACGAGCAAGTCCACCGTGATTCTTTATTCCTGGTGTTTGATAGTATGTGCTGCTCAAAACGTCTGCTAAAAAAGTGCCCTTGGAGGGGGATTGCTGTTTTTTACTTCATGAGACCTTGATTCAGCTATTCAGGAACATAGACAATATTACCATCTGTGGATATTATTTGCCTGTAGATCACAAGCCTTTTCTCTCTGTTTCTCTCTGTCTCTGTCTCTCTCTGTCTCTCTGTCTTTCTCTGTCTCTCTCTCTGTCTCTCTGTCTCTCTCTGTCTCTCTCTCTCTGTCTCTCTCTGTCTGTCTCTCTCTGTCTCTCTGTCTCTCTGTCTCTCTCTGTCTCTCTCTGTCTCTCTGTCTCTCTGTCTCTCTCTGTCTCTCTCTGTCTCTCTGTCTCTCTGTCTCTCTCTGTCTCTCTCTCTCTGTCTCTCTCTGTCTGTCTCTCTCTCTCTGTCTCTCTGTCTTTGGGTCTCTGTCTCTCTCTGTCTCTCTCTGTCTCTCTCTCCCACTCTGCTAAGCAACAGGTGCTGGCTCGCCATTCTTCTGGATGGATTAATAATTCTAAGAATAAAGTGATGGGAAGTCAGAGAGCATTTTGGCTTAAGAAACTGCTAATGTTTAGGTAGTAAGGCTGTTGGCCAAATTAATACCGATCGCAATGCATTTAGTAAAAGGGAATGAGCCAAATGTGATGTAGTAGGATACACTGATGGACTAGGACCAAGGAGATCAGTTTCATATCTCTACTCAACTGTGAAGTTCACAGGGTGACTTTGGATTAGTCATTCACTGGTTGTGTTCCACAGTCAGCAGTTCAACTTACGTTTAACAACAAAGTGAACAAAGTCTGCATAGTTGACCATGACATAGGTTCATAAGGTTGTGTCAACACAAGCACTTCTTCTCAGAGTAATTACTAGCAGAGTTGTTAAGATGAAATGGTGTTTATAAGACGGGAATATTATATATGCTAGCTTGAGCACTTGCAAGAGGAAGGAGAAATGCAGCAAAGAAGTAGTGTCTAAAAAAGAAATACATTACATTTGAACTCTTCAATGAGAAAATGGCCGCTCTTAGTTTTGAATGCCCTCTGGCTTTAAATCAAGGAAAGAGAATAGTTTAGTTCAAATTTAAGCTCCCTCTCTTTATCACTTTTAAGCTACACACACTTTCAGTCTTTCTTGTCTTTCCTCTATTCATAAAAAGGTGTCACTCTCATTTCAGGAAGAACAACTGTCTTACTTATTTCCCTGATTGTGGTTGCTTTCCACAACTGTCATCTCTTTTGGTTTTCTGTTTTTCGCCATTTCTGCTGCACATGATTAACACAAGCTTTGACAAGTATGCTCTCTTTGAACTCCCCAAACAACAGAACCGTGTGCATACCTTATGACTGAATCAATTTTTTTTCCTTGTGAAATGTGCACATCCATTGATGTGATTCATCATCAGGCTACAGTGGAAAGATGCCCTTTCCCATGAAGACTTGACATTAAAGTGATGAAATTCTAAAGCACAGAAAGTTAATCACTTCACTCTGAATTAATGTTGACTACTCTAATTGGCGATGTTGCTGTTACATGCTCTTGTTTGCTTTCACAGTTGTCAAATGGTCAGTTTGGGTTGTGTTTTGCTATTAGAAAAAACAGATGCTACTTAAAAAAAAAAGTATGCATGTCAATACAATGCATGCAGAGGTGGTATTCTACCGGTTCGGACTGGTTTGGGCGAACCACTAGTGGCAACTGCGGGTCCGCCCACCCGCCCGGATGTAATGATGTCCTATTTAGCCATGTTTTCGAGGCCAGGCACATGCGCGGAAGGTTTCGTGCATGAGTAAAACGCATGCGTGGGAGGCCATGCGCATGTGCGAAGGTTGCATGTGCGCTCACATATGCGAACTGATAGGGAAGGTAAGTGAAAACCATCCCTGAATGCATGTATCTCCAGGTTGGTAGGAAGTATGTTGGCTTGCAAATTTGTCTCTCATTAAAGATCTCAGGTTCAGTATAATAGCATGAGTATGCTTGGGGTAAAACTGGGTTTTAGTTGTACTTACGGCAGATAGCCAAAATGACCCCATATTTACTGGTATTGTCTTTGTCATAAGCAGGAAGTACTGCATGTACAGTAGTTTAGTTATGACTAAGGCTAGTCATTGTAAAAGCTTTTATACAGTACATTACAAAGTTTATCAGAAACTCTTCATTGACCAACTGCTGAATGTGGAAAGATGGGAAAAGTTTAAAGAACAAAAGTTTCAAAATATGAAGTGGTGTATGGATGTGGTAGAGACAAGGATGCTTTTCAAGGATGGAAAGATATTGAAATGTATAATGTAAACTAGATTTAGCTGTATTGATTTTTTTTAAAATATTACTTGCCCTATTTTTCGTCTTATTATTTGTTGCTCTTCTTCTGCACATTGTATAATTGTGGAAAGGAATAGCATGATATATCAGTGTTTGTTTGTTGTGACTCACCAGAACAGAGAGTATAGTGGAAGTGTTCCAATAAGACATACCTAATATTCCATATTTCTATGGAATCACCAACCTAATCCAAAAAGAAACTCCCACTAAAATCCAAGACAAAGAACAAGAAAACGGAAAAGCCCTCCTCCCATACATAAAAGGAACCACAGACAGAATCAGCAAGATCCTCCACAAACATAACATTAAGACAACATTCTGCACAAACCGTAAAATATCCTCCATCCTAAGAAACCCCAAAGACCAAATTGAATTAGAAAACCAAGGAGTATATGAAATCCCTTGCACCGCCTGCCCCACCACTTACATCGGACAAACCAACAGAAGAATAAGTGCACGCATAGAAGAACATAAGAATTCAATCAAA
>QLTV01004085.1:4590755-4602280 GCA_003457575.1 Thermophis baileyi
TTAAATCACCTGGTATACCCAAATATGGGAGAAAGCATACTGCTTCCTTTTTGCCTTTCGGCCCCTCCAGGGGCCATCCAGACAGTTAATTATAAATGACAGTCCGTTTCTATATGTTATATTTTTTTTTTACATAAATAAAGGGAGACTAGTATAGATCTATTTCAAGCTATTTAGCTCTCATCAGCTAGCCACACCCTTATGGGATTAGAAATATATATATATATATTTTCAGTTCGCTGTAATGGTTAACTGTAAAAATGTTAATTTCTTGGCAGATGTGCATATTGGCACAAGTTTACTAGTAGTTGCTCCCCCCCTCCCGGTGCCTAATACTGCACTTCCCAAATGGAGCTATTTATATGATGTTAATCAACTGAGCTAGCATGACAGATTTATAATTGATCAAGGGTCAGTAAGCAGGCTTTGAAGGCAGAAGAGTAGCAGTTGTGAAGGAGATTGAAGGTTAACTTGTCCTCTCTACCTGCTAATTTGATACTTAATTCACTGAAACATGTGTAATTGCACATTGGAAAACAATGACGAATGCTGTTCTGTTTATTTTAAACTGAAGCACATTGTTTTTAGATGGTGAGTTCTTCCTTAGGCAAAATCAGATGTTCAAATGTATTAATGCCTTCAGTGATTCTTTTAAAATATTATTTTTTTAAAAAAAAAACCATACTTTTTGATAGCCTTATCTCATCTTACTCATTTGTGCATTTACAGTTATTGTCATATATATATTTTTAAAGAGCTTCTCAGAATCCTGGAAAGTTAGTCTACATACCAACAAACAAAACCACGAAATTTGTACTAAGGTAGAGATTATATCATGTAAACCTTCTCTATATTTCCTAGATAAATCAAATAGCAAAATGGTGGCATAAGGAGATGTTTGTTTGCACAGTGTATAGCTGAATTATAGAATTTGCTTCCATAGGATACAGGCGTGCTCATTAAGTTAGATGGTTTGAAGAGGAGATAGGAACATTCATAGATATCAAGTTTATAATGCTGTCCATATTGATTTATTTTATTTATTAATAAAGTTTGCATGCCGCCCAACTCCCAAAGAACTCTGAACGGCTCACAACACATGAATAAAAACACCGATATATTATATTATATTCAGTATTGGAAATTAATATAGCTCTCAGTTAAAGTTTAATAATCAGTATTTTGGCACCTAATTTCTGGGCAATACAGCTATTTTTCTTAGTTCTCAATTGTATTGAATAGAATAGAATAGAATTTTTTATTGGCCAAGTGTGATTGGACACACAAGGAATTTGTCTTTGGTGCATATGCTCTCAGTGTACATAAAAGAAAAGATAAGTTCGACAAGAATCATAAGGTACAACACTTAATGATAGTCCTACTAGTAGATAATACTACTCTGTTGGAACTGAGCAATGAATTAAATAAGCTTTGATCAGATGTTGATGGATTCTTTTGTTCAGGTCAAAATAGTAGTTCATTTCAGAGATTATAGATTAATTAATTTTGGCCGTAATCATTTATATTATTCTTATTAGACTAGTCTTATGTCTAGTCTTATGAAAAGAAGGACTAGGGGTGACATGATAGCAGTGTTCTGATATCTCAGAGGCTGCCACAAAGAAGAGGGAGTCAAGTTATTCTCCAAAGCACCTGAGGGCAGGACAAGAAGCAATGGGTGGAAACTAATCAAGAAGAGAAGCAACTTAGAACCAAGGAGAAATTACCTGACAGTTAGAACAATTAATCAGTGGAACAGCTTGCCTCCAGAAGTTGTGAATGCTCCAACACTGGAAGTTTTTAAGAAGATGTTGGATAACCATTTGTCTGAAGTGGTGTAGGATTTCCTGCCTAAGCAGGGGGTTGGACTAGAAGACCTCCAAGGTCCCTTACAACTATTCTATTCTATTCTATTCTATTCTATTCTATTCTATTCTATTCTATTCTATTCTATTCTATTCTATTCTATTCTATTCTATTCTATTCTATTCTATTCTATTCTATTCTATTCTATTCCAGAAGTGGCAATGATGCTAACATTGGATAGCTTTAGTATAATAAGTTGTGCCAAGTTGTTGGAGAGAAATATAGGGGAAGAGCGGGAAGAACTGGGGGGTCGAGTTAAACACATCATCAGTTTGGAATCCTTGCCTTCCCACAAGCGCTCCAAGTCCAACCCCTCCCGAATTCCATTGACCCTTATCTGGCACCAATTTAATGTTGAACTTTAGTTGACCAGATTCCTGTCTATAAGCTTGAATAAATCTTCTTTGCTCCAACCTTGCAAATGATCCTGATACTTTGTGCCTGACAGAAGAGCAGGAACTAGTTGCACATTTGCTCTATTTCACATGTTTATTCATGTAGCCTTACCATGTTTGAATGATATGGTATTGAATGCTAAAAGAATAGCTACCAGTCTTAAGAACTAAGAATTCCCTTGCTATATCCAATTGAGAGGCCAGCTTCTATTTTTCTTATCGTCAAGCAAATGTCTTTGAAAATATAAGCAAAGTCTGAAAGTAATAGGCTTATTCTTTGATTTTTGAATCTCTTGTTCAAACTTGAAAACATAAATATATGACTATGTGGCTTCTTTCAATTTCCTCTCTTTCCTCGTATGCATTTAATGTCCTTATCTCTTGAAAGGCTGGATTCCCCCCACTGTGTTTTCTATATGAAACCTAAAAAAGATAATCCTGCTCAGGTGTCTTGGAAACATAACCATGATTTATCATCATTCCATGCATTGCTCTTCATTAACACATGGCGAGTTATTTTCTTTTAGTAAGAGAGTTTGAGTTACTGTTCTTTGCAGCACACAGATACGTTTTGGATAAGAAATAAGTGGAATTGGACCAGGGGTGAAATTCAGCAGGTTCTGACAGGTTCTGGAGAACCGGTAGCGGAAATTTTGAGTAGTTCAGAGAACCGGCAAACACCAGTTCTGTCTGGCCTCAGAGTGGTGTGGGAATGGAGATTTTGCAGTATCCTTCCCCTGCCATGCCCACCAAGCACGCCCACAGAACCGGTAGGGAAAAATTTCACCCCTGACATTGGACAATGATTTGACTGGAAACCACAGAACCTCAAGATCATTTAAATGTAGGGGGAACAGTAGGTTGTTATTAAAACTGATTGATCAAAGAGGATGCATTGGGATGGACCTAATCAGTTCGCGCAGTACGTTTCCTGCAGTGCATCTTTGAAACAATTTGTCTGCATAAGGCTGATATTTTAGCCAGTAGCAGAATTGAACGATGTCTTTTTTCCAGAAGTGTAGATGAAAAGGACTTCAGTGAACTGGAATTATGGATAGAGAAAAAGAGGAAGTAAATTTGCAGGAATCAGTGAAACTGCCAAGCGAGATAAATGACATCACTTCTGTCCTTTGTGTTTTTTCCAGTTTTGCTTGTCTGTGCCACTTCTTGATCCTATCTTCAGGTATCTCATGTGGACAAATCTTGTCCTATTTTGACATCAATCTGATGTTGTCAATACAGGTAGTCCTCGACTTACAACAGTTCACTTAAGTGACTGTTCAAAGTTACAACGGCAAGGAAAAAAGCCACTTATGATCATTTTTCACACTTATGATTTTTGCAGGATCCCCATGGTCACGTGATTTCCATACGGATGTTTGGCAACTGACTCACATTTATGACAGTTGCAGTGTTCTGGGGTCATGTGAGCCGAGGTGGTGCAGTGGTTAGAGTGCAGTACTGCAGGCTACTTCAGCTGACTGCTAGCTGCAATTTGGCGGTTCAAATCTCACCGGCTCAAGGTTGACTCAGCCTTCCATCCTTCCGAGGTGGGTAAAATGAGGACCCAGATTGTTGGGGGCAATATGTTGACTCTGTGAACCGCTTAGAGAGGGCTGTAAAGCACTGTAAAGCGGTATATAAGTCTAAGTGCTATTGCTATTGCTATTTTGCGACCTTCTGACAAGCAAAGTCCATGGGAAATCCAGATTCGCTTAACAACCGGGTTACTAATTTAAGAACTGCATTAATTCACTTAACAAATGTGTCAAGAAAAGTCATATAGTGGGGCAAGACTCACTTAACAAATTTCTCACTTCGCAACATAAATCTTGGGCTGAATTGTGGTTGTAAGTTGAGGACTACCTGTATTATATGCTTTACATAAACATTTTTTCAATATATCTATTATTGTACCAGTTTTTCCCAACACATACCTTTGTCATCAATTTTTCCTCAATATAGGTAATCCTTGCCTTACAACCCATCTTTTTAATGACCATGCAAACTTACAACAGCTCTTAAAAAAGGGATTTATGACCAGTCCTTGCACTTGTGACCATTGCAGCATCCCTACGCTTATGTGATCAAAATTTGGATGCTTGGCATCTGGCATATATTTAGTAAAGTTGCAGAATCCCAGGGTCATGTGATTAACATTTGCAACCTTCCCAGCCAGCTTCTGACAAGCAAAGTTAATGGGGGAAGCCAGATTCATTTAATGACCACACAAATCACTTAACAATGGAAATTCGGGTCCCAATTGCAGTTGTCAACCAAGGACTATCTGTATTGTCCTGTCCTTTCTCCCACTGCCATTCCTTTAGTGAAAGATTGTCGTTCCTTCTGATCAATCTCATCACAGTCGAGACTACCAATTTTGGGAGCTTGTCTAGTGAAGGAAGTTCTTTGCTGCCTTAAATCCAGGATGAGTCTCTGCTGGAGATTAACAAAAAGCAAAATGGCTATAGAGAAGTTTCTTACAGCCCCTGATGGCTTCTGAGTTAAAGCAGCCAGGTTGGACGTGATTTCTGACAGATCATATATTTTTTATTTTATTTATTTATATATTTATTTATTTGTCAAACATGTACAAGATAACAAGTATAGGTAGAATAGAATAGAATAGAATAGAATAGAATAGAATAGAATAGAATAGAATAGAATAGAATAGAATAGAATAGAATAGAATAGAATTTTTTATTGGCCAAGTGTGATTGGACACACAAGGAATTTGTCTTGGTGCATATGCTCTCAGTGTACATAAAAGAAAAGATACGTTCGTCAAGAATCATAAGGTACAACACTTAATGATAGTCCGGGTACAAATAAGCAATCAAATCATAGTAGGAACCAGGTGATGGGAACGATGAGAAGGTATGAACATAAACATGAACAAAGGAAGTAAATACAGATAAATGGGGACAGTAAGACAGGGACAGTAGGCACGCTGGTGCGCTTATGCACGCCCCCTTTACAGACCTCTTAGGAATGGGGTGAGGTCCATGGTAGACAGTTTGAGGTTGAAGCTGTGAGGGTTTGAGGCTGTAACAACGGAGTTGAGTAGAGCATTCCAGGTGTTGACCACTCTGTTGCTGAAGTCGTATTTTCTGCAATCGAGTTTGGAGCGGTGTACCTTGAGTTTGTATCAATTGTTTGCCCATGTATTATTGAGGTTGAAGCTGAAGAAGTCGTTGACTGGTAAGACGTTGTAGCAGACAATTTTGTCTACTATGCTTAGATCAGACCGCAGGCGGCGCAGTTCCAGATGTCCAAGCCCAGAATTTCAAGCCTGGTGGCATAAGGGATTCTATTGTGAGTAGAGGAGGATATTCCCAGGGATGGTATTGAATCAGCTATTAATTTTTCTTCTCTTCTTCATTGTCTGCTAAGATAACCAGATGTCCTGGTTTTGTTGAGACACTCTCCCACAAAAATGTCTTTATTTAAAGATGCCTGTCCCGGATGATTGGTAGCCCGAGCAACAGAAGGCTCCTGTTAGATACAGCATGGGAAACAACTTTGAAGTTCACTGATCATCGTGCCTAGGTGAATTGACTAAGCAGACCTGCCATATTTTTAGGCTTGTTATATTCTAATGGCCAAAATACAGATTTTGAATTTGAATTCTTGACTTCCATCAGTTCGTAAACTGGAATCTTGTAGCATAGGTCTGGTAGCTTTCACTCTGGATGAATGGAATTTGGGAATACAAGAGAAGATCTATTATGTTTTCTGTTTCCAACAGAGTTAGCTTCCAATTTGTTAGATACCCATGAATTTAGCCCAGAAATCATTTTGCAGAAATGTAACAGCACAGTAGGGAACAGAAAGTGCTTGGAATGACTAAGAACTGCCTCATTATAGAGAAGGTTTATTCAAACATTCGCTGAAAGTCTTTTCTCCCCTAATTTTTCCCTGGAATCTTTAGAAAATTGAATTACAGGTGAGCATTAATAAGTGAGTAAATTTCTAGAAATTAAGACTTCCCGGATTGTAGTTTTAGAAATAATCTACTTGTATTCTTTCTCACACTAGCCAGCTGCCTTTTACTATGTAGAAGGGAGCACAGTATCCCTTGCAACTGTATTTGTGGTTTTTCTTTCAAAATACTGAGTGAACTAGGAACACACAGATATCTTGGAGCTTCTTTGACTGTGGTGGATGGGAAGGAGAAAGAAGGCAATCATTTGAAAGGAGTGTCTATGGAGATTCCCAGTCATCCAGGTCATGGTTGTCCCAAAGGTGCTTTTTCAAGAGGCAACTGGACTTTCTTTGTTTTTCCTTGAAGATGTTTCGCTTCTCATCCAAGAAACTTCTTCAGTTCTGACTGCATGGTAGAGAATTGAAAGGTTTGAAAGAGGGGTCAGAGGCCCTCTTAAAATTGAACATCCCTCTCTCAACAAAGAGGAAAGAATACGACACCACCTATTTCCTGTTTAACAACACAGTGCTTTCAACAATTCCAAGAAGGTTCCACACTCATTTGCTCTATTCAGGTAACCCTGAGGGCACAGATTCACCTCCAAGTGGCCTCAGATGACTGCAAGGAATATAATTTCTTCCATTCCCCCCTCCCACCATTCAATCAGAACTGAAGAAGCTGCTTGGATGAGAAGTGAAATGTCTTCAAGGAAAAAAACAAAGAAAGTCCAGTTGCCCCTTGGAAAAGTACAGTACCTTTGGGATATTTGAAAGGAGAAATATTTTCAGAGGGTTTCTATAAAATCTTAATTTTTTTAGTGAAATATTGAAATTACAATTTTCTGTGTAGCATTTCATCTAGGGCAGTGTTTTTCAACGTCAACTACTTCAAGATATGTAGACTTCAACTCTCAGAATTCCTCAGCCAGTCTACCTGGAGTTGAGGTCCACATATCTTAAAAGTTGCTGAGGTTGGGAAACATTGATCTAAGGAATAAGAACATATTTTTTTAAAAAAATAATAATAATCAGTACAGTAACTCTAGAATTGATTGTCCATCAACTTATGTCAGTTTTATTTATTTTCAGTTACCATGAACTAAAATGTGTCATTTATAATTTTCAGTGTACAGGTGGGGTATTTCATTTAGTGAATGCCTCACCGTGATGGTCAGCCTACTTGACATTAAAACAGAACAAAACTTGCATTAATCTTACACGCTAATGCTTATGCATATTACCAAATGAATGTGGTTGTGTGTGTGTATTTCCCACATTGTACATTTTCACAATATTTTCATAAAATTTATTTCTGTTTAACATAACACCAATTGCATGACACAAAAATTGTTAACTGGGTTTTGACATGCAAAACTGATCTATATTCTGTAACATATTGGGCAGATATGAATTATTATCATTTCAAAATTGTGATGGGGTGTACATTTCTCTTACTTTCCAGATATTTATCTATTATGGGCCTGTATGTTTGGTGGTTTGGAGGAACTGTTTTCGATTGTTCTATTAACAGAATACTGAAACGATACGAAATACTCCATTTTACCATAATTTATTTCTTCCCTTAACACAGCACGTCTCTTACTGGAACAATTTACTAAGAAGTTATATAGAGTAAAAACAAATGACTTGGCTACACATGACCGTAACAATAACTGTCAGGCACAAAGGATCAAGACCATACATCAAGTTGCAATTCAAAAAGGATTTATTGACCAAGCCTATACACAAAAATCTAGTTAAATAAAGTTCAATAGTAAATTGGCACCAGATAAGGGTCAAGGAATTCAAGACCATCTTTGTGGCAATGTAATGACTCTGAACTGATAACACACTTAACTCTTCCCCCCAGTTCTGCCTGCTGTTCTCTACACAACTTGCTTACAATGGAAACATTTCTTTTGAGTCAACCTTGATTGTTGTCGACTTTGTGACCATGTTATCAGGGCTGAGATAGATGAGATGGGAATAAATGATCAGGTGATCATGTTTGAGCATCTGTCAGCCTCAAGACTGGGAAAGATACAGCCCAAAATTTATTGACTTGAAAGGGTGGGAGGAAAAAGCCTTACTCTTTAAACCTTGGGATTGACACATATATGCACACACAACTTGATTTCTGGGCATATATTTGAATTTTTTTTTCTTGTCTGCAATAGAGCAACATTTGTGTGCTTTATTGAGCCAACAAAGATTCTGCTAAATAGCTTACATTTCTAGAGTGCTGAGATTTATTGCAGTGTCTTGTGAGAAGTCTGATGTACTCCCTTGAAGTTTTCTTGGTAACAGTGTGAAAATATTTGCTATAATTCTGTGAACTGCTTAGAGAGGGCTGTAAAGCACTATGAAGCGGTATAGAAATCTAAGTGCTATTGCTATTACCCTCTAAAATTTTTTACTTTGTATCAGTACCACTTGCCATCCTAATACTTTTTGACTGTCTTCTATCCAAATAATAGGCAGGTTCAATCCTGCTTATCTTTTTCTGAGATAAACCAAATTTGGCTATGTACTGTATTCTACCAGGGCTCTTACAATGTTTGCTTGTATTTAAGACAGTAGTCTATTAGACTAAACCATAGTGAATTTAAAGTCGTAGAGTGTACTATTTGGTCTCTGTGAATTTTGGACAGTTCCTTTAAAGAGGATGCATATAACAGAACTCCACACTCTTGTTCTCTCTTTAAATGAAGAAAGAATCAGATTCCCTTGGTAAAAGAACTGCAACAACTATTTTGAGCTGTGGTGGCACAGTGGTTAAAATGCAGTACTGCAGGCTATTTCTGCTGACTGCCAGCTGCCTACAATTTGGCATTTCGAATGTCACCAGGCTCAAGGTTGACTCATCCTTCCATCCTTCCGAGGTGGGTAAAATGAGGACCCAGATTGTTGGGGGGTTAGGGTAATATGCTGACTCTGTAAACTGCTTTGAGAGGTCTGCAAAAGCACTGTGAAACGGTATATAAGTCTAAGTGCTATTGCTATTTTTACTTCTTAGAAAAGAAGATGAAGTGGATTTTCTTTAAAAGGCACTTTAACACTATTTAGGAGCTAAACTGGAAAGAAGCAACTCATGGGAGAAACACACATATTAGCATGTGATGAAGTATTATCATAAGAATAAAAATATGCATGAATGGTTAGCTTAACTGGTCAGTAGAAAGTTGTTTAGGAGCTATTATTAAGTTTTTTCAATTTGGCATCTAGGAAGCAGAAACTTTTTCCTCCCTCAAGGTTTTAGAATACAGTTCAAATATTTTTTATGAAGTAACAAAAAAGAAGTTTCGGCTTCATGGTTGACACAACTGTGTTTCAGGATGTTGTAGTATACTGCTGAATGGTAATATAGGTCAAAGAACATTTAACAGAATATCAGAGTCGGAAGGGATCTTGGAGGTCTTCTTGTCCAGCCCCCTGCTCAAGCAGGAGACCCAATACCATTTCAGACAAATGGTTGTCTAATCTCTTTTTAAAAACCTCCAATGATGGAGCACCCACAACTTCTGAAGACAAGCCTGATTAATTTCAGAAGCAGCTGAGTAGAATCTGGATTTGTAAATTATGGATAAAAGAAAGAATGCATTTTCAGAGTCGTTTAGTTCATTATATATCATTTCACTTGGCCAATTTAACATGTGTTCAATTTTGGTCCTGCCCAGCCAGATATTTTAGATGGAAATTTACAGTTTCTCTTAAGCTGCAACCATCTACCTAAAATTATGACAATGTCTGCTGGAATCTTACCCAAAGATGAACCTGGTCCATCATTCTTGTCTAATGGAAACTAATCCGAGACAATCATAATCTTAAAGTCAGGCTTAGAAATAGTGCTTTTACTTCAGATTTTGCATCCATGACTATTTAAAGGTACACATATTAAAATGGAAATACATTGCTTGATAAGTGTATATAGCAGGGGTGGGTTCTAACTTACTTTGCTGCCAGTTCGCTTCCTCCCGCACCGCATGGCAGCGCCTCGTGGGCACGCGCGTGCTTTGCGTGCGCGCATGCGCAGTGCTGAAAAATTCCAAAAAATTCAAAAAAAAAAAAAAAAGCCAAAAACAAGATGCCGGAAACTCGGCTTCTGCGCATGCGCAGAAGAAAAAACAAATTAAAAAAAAAATTCCCCAAATTTTTTTTTCAAAAAAAAAATATCCAAAAAAAATATGGCGGCGTCCACGGACCGGCACCGACTGAACCAGCTCCGTGACGTTACCAGTGGGTTGCTACTGGTTCGGGCAAACCGGTCCGAACTGGGAGGAACCCACGTCTGGTATATAGCCACCCTGACATTTACATAGAATATGACTAGCCCCATCTTCTGTTTACATGTTCTAGTGAATTTATCCCTTTACTCCTTTCTCTTCAGTTTCTTACTTTTACTGACCTCTCTCAGGTTTCCTTCCTCCCTTAGTTTCTTCAGCTAGTATTCTGTGTATTGCCACTTGATTAGAAAGATTTCCAGAGCCTTTTAAAGCTAAAAGAAACTATTGTGACATATCACAGGTTAATTGCATGGACCAGGAGAAGCAAAGCAATATAATTGCAGCTGCCTTTTTAGATCATGAAGAATTTGCTAGATTCTAACTGCGAGATGGGCAACAAATAAATATAAATATGTTTAAGTTTAACTATAACTATAAATAAATTTAATTTTAAGTTAAGTTTAACTTTAAATATAAATAAATATAAATATAACAACAACAACAACAACAACAACAACAACAACAACAACAACAACAACAACACAGAAAAAGAGAAAGAACTGGAGAAGATAACAAAATAGAAGAATGTCTGTGGCAAAAGAAAGCAAAGGCAATACCAATAGTAATAGGCACCTTGGGTGCAATCCCAAAACACCTGGAGCACCACTTGAACACCATCAGCATTGACAAATTCATCATCAGTCAATTGCAAAAGGCAGCTTTACTCAGAACAGCTGAGATCCTGCAACAATTGCCTTTAACACCATCAAGCAACAACATCTACTTATCCCAGGTTCTTGGGAAGGACTCAATAGGTATTTTGTTTTTGTTTTTGTTTTAATAAAATTTATATGCCGCCCAACTCCCGAAGGACTCTGGGCGGCTTACATCATAAAAAAATAAAACATATAAAAGCAATTTAAAAAAAAAAACATCTATATTTAAAATAAAACATTCACACAACCATGCATGGGCCAATCAGGACAACTATTGGCCCCAAGCCTGCCGGAAAAGCCAGGTCTTAACGGCTTTATGGAAGGCCAGTAAGGTGGGGGTAGTACGGATCTCGGGGGGAAGTTGGTTCCACAGAGTCAGAGCGGCTACAGAGAAGGCCTGC
>QLTV01004085.1:4603243-4624582 GCA_003457575.1 Thermophis baileyi
ATTGTGGACAAGGGATTCAGGTAATTCCCCAAGCTCCTTCTGGAACCCTTCCGGGTCCATCAGGCGTCTGGGGCGGAACCACCTAATCGGTTCCACCTCCCTGCGATGAGGGAGTGGTGCCATAAAGTCTAACTTCAGCAGGGAATGGTCTGACCCTGACAAGGGAGATATCACTATACCCCTTAAATTCAGATCATCTCTCCACTGCCCTGAGAGAAATACCAGGTCGAGTGTGTGTCCCCCCCTATGGGTCGGACCCTGAACTACTTGGGTCAGGTCCATGGTTGTCATGGAAGCCATGAACTCCTGACCTGCTTCCGAGGATTCGCTGAGGGACGGCAGATTAAAGTCCCCCAGGACCATAAGTCTGGGGAACTCCACTGCCAACCCGGCTACTGCCTCCAGCAGATCAGGCAGGGCTGTTTTGACGAAGCTGGGAGGTAGGTAAATAAAAATGCCAAAGCCATCTGATTTGAACATCTTATTGTGCACAATGAACCATAATGGGTAATGGGTAAAACAGAGGCACATTTTTTTTGGTATGCAATTGAACTTCATTGCTGTCATTCAAAAAGAATGTATAAGAATGCTATTTCGGTTTTCATAAAGTAGTCCAGCCTCTTTAGCATTTTCTACTCAGCATTTGTTGTAAGAAGTACAGTGTAAATTTCGAAGAAAACTTTCTGGGCAGTTGAGAAAGAAAAGAGAATGTGGAGATCACAGACCGAGATTGTGTAAATAGTAACTGTTACAGACAACAGAATGGAAGAGACTGTGGAATAAAGTTGTGATGCCTAAAATACAGATATGTTGTTTCTAACTCTGAAAGTGTCTTTGAGTTTGTGGCCGTAATTTATGAAGGTCCTGTTATGATTTGTTTAGGTTTAAAATCATTAAGCACAGTCTGCAACATAGATCCACAAACAGAAGGCTGATATGGCCTCTGATTTTCTTTTATTATTAATTTATTTTGGTCTTTAAAGCTGCTCTTGAACTTTTGTTAATTTTTAATGTTAGATAGGGGTTGCAACCACAGAGAACAGCCATTGCCACCAAAATATTAGCAATACAGTTTTCTCAGTGTTTCTAAAAGCCATATCAGATTGAATGTCGGTTTTCTGGTCAGGGGCCAGTGGAAATGAAAAAAAGGAAACAGACCCTGAAGAGAGATGGAATGAATCACATCTATAGGGAAATTTCTCCTGCTTGAGTTTTATTTACCTCAGTTTGACTTGTGCAATAGAATTGCCTCTGGCTTGTGCCTTTTGACTTTCTCTGTTTCATGGAATTTCATAGAGGACATCAAATGCATTCATATATAAAACGTGAGTCACCTATTCTTACTTGAGGAAGTTTTCAGATTGGAAATTGTGTCTGATTTATGGGGTTGGCTGGTCTTCCTAGTACACAGACATTGTAAAAGAGGGCACAACTTGACAATGATAAATGCAACAAAGTCCCTGAAAAAGAATAAGCAGAAATACTTTTTCCTTGTTACGGTACCTAAAAAGAAATGCATGGAACCAACACTATTTAGCTAAAATTCATTTCCCCCCCCCTCTAGTCAGATGGGTATGTATATATCTTAAATCATCAGCATTTCATTTTCAGTTACTTTAACTGAAAATCTTTGTCTTAGCTGTGGCCCTTGGGTTAAAAAAAGAAAAGAAAGGGAAACTGCTTAAAGCTGTGACAAATCCTTTATCTTTTTAAAATCAGATCTTGACCATTAAAAACAACAATCACACTTTGTGTTTACCCTGGCTTTAGCAATATGTTAACTGTAAAGTCTGACAATGATCTATGGTGAATGGATGAACCCCCAAGAAAAATTACTCCAGTTTCTTCAGAGGTGTTATGTTTTTCATCTAAAGCCTTTTTATTCTGCTGTCTAGCCTGAAATGCTCCACCAACAGGTTAAATAAACCAGTAATACAAAATCTTTGCCTTCAGATCTCTAATCTGAAAGTGATGACATTCATTAAAAGAATTATCTATGGGGAGAAGGGGGGGAAATCTTATGCATCACGTCTTAAATTTAACAGTTTTAATTGTCATCCAAATAACATATGAAGTCCATTTCTCTATACCAGGGGTGTCAAACTCGATTTCATTGAGGATGCATCATTGTGTTTGAGCTCGGGGCCCTGGGTAGGCATGGCCAGGATGGGCATGGCTAGCTTGACATCACTCGTGTTGGGGGCAACTGTGGTGGCCTGAGCACTCTGCCAGCGAAAATGTGCTCCCGAGCTACGTTTTTGGCCACGACAGCATCCTGCAGCCCTCTGCCAGCAAAAATGGAGCTCGGGTGGGCCACGCATGCCCCCCCCACGGGCCCTGTTTTCAGCCGCAACAGCTTGCTTCAGCCCTCTGCCAGAGGGCTGCAGGAGGCCGTTGTGGCCCTCCCAGGCCCCATGCGGCCCTCCCGAGCTCCATTTTTTTCTGGCAGAGGCACCACGGGCTGGTTCTTTGCTGTTTCCAGGGCAGCCCTGCAGGCCAGATCTCAGCATCCTGTGGGCCGGATCTGGCCCCCGGGCCTTGAGTTTGACACCCCTCCTCTATACCATCTTTTAATGCAGTTATCAACAAACCAGAGCATATCCAGAGTAGAACAACAAGGAAGCTGACATGCAAACCTTGTGGAGGGGGGGGTAGGTAAAAGCTATGGATTCAGCTTGAGGAAGACAAACATAAGGAATAATAGCTGTCTTCAAATGTCTGAAGCGCTGTCATGCAGAAGATAGAACAGACTTTTGCTCACTGATGGGTGAGAAGTATATTTTAGTTGAGCGGTAAAAGAAAATTGCTTAGTTGTAAGGAGTGTTTAAGGAGGACCAAAGGCTATCAGCAGATAATGTGCTATCCTTCACTGGTAATATTTCACCAGGAGGTGTTAGTCGCTTTGGCATCTGCCAAAACTGAAAGCAATTCTTTTCCAATCACCGTTCTCATGGGATCGCTTTAGCACGGTTTTTAGTGAGGAAAACAACGGGGTTACAAGAATTCTGGCAACTGTATTATTTCCATTTGGAATAATGGAATAACTGGTGAATTGGCAGATATTTTCACAGATAACAGACAGCTTTGCGGCCTTCTGCTTACACAATGGCCCTCTGAATCTTAATCAGTTCCCAAGACTGATAAAGACCCTAGATCTGTGATGGCGAACCTATGGCACGCGTGCCACAGGTGGCATGCAGAGCCCTCTCTGTGGGCACGCGAGCCGTCACCCCGTGCATGTGCGTGCGCCTCCCGCCGGCCAGCTGGTTTTCAGGTCTCTGCCGTGCATGCGTGGGGGGCGGGGCACATGCGGGAGACGGCGTGCATGCGTGGGGGGTGGGGCACACATGCGGGCTCACGCATGCATGAACAGGAGGGGGGCAGGGGGTGTGTGGAAGGGTTGTGAGCGCATGTGCAGGGTCACGCACGCATGCATGGGGCACATGCAGGAGAGTCGTGCACTCAGGCTAGGGGGTGTGCGGGGGGTCATGCATGCATTGCATTATGGGTGCTTTCGGCACGCAGCGACGAAAAGGTTAGCCATCACTGCCCTAGATATACTAAAACAGAAGATTCATGGGTAGAGGTTTTTTTTTCCCAAAATTCATCCTGGATAAAGGCTTCTTCATATGTGATTAGAACTGTTTAAACAAAAAGTGAAAATACAGTTGTACACTGTATTTTCAGGGTACCGCATAACTTTTTCCACTGAAGCTCTTCTCAACTAAGGGGAAGGAAGAAGAGAGGGGAATGATAGAAGAGAATATTTATAGCTCAGGGGTGAACTTGGGGGTGCTTGGTATTCTCTGAGCTTGGTGGTTTTCTTGCAGACATTTCATTACCAAACTAGGTAACATCATCAATGCTAGCTGAGAGAGGGTTTTCTGGAGGTTGTCATTGCTGTCCCAAGGAAGGCACTTGGGGAAGCACTTCCAGACAGCATTTAGAGCCTGTACTAGTTTATATTATTATTATTATTTTTAAAAATGGGCCCCTAGTTCATTCCTAAAGCTTCATACCTTCTTTTTAAAAAAGAATGCAAATAGTTAAGACGTGCAAATCCCAATGGATAATGTGAAGTTTGCATCGGCTCATTAGTATGAGAAGAGCAAATTGACTCCCTTCATGCTGGATTATCAAAGGTGGCATTCTTAAAGCATGTCCAATTCTAAGCAAGCCATTTCTTACTTGGCAAAGTGGAGATGTGCACTAATTTACACATACTAGACATATGCAGGTGCACGGCAATACATGTTTATGTTTCTAAAGTAACATGGGAAGGGCAAAAACCTAGTGTTCTGTTTTCCTCAATCCTTTGTGATGACTAACAGAGAACTGTTTTCATTGTGTGATGAGAAATAACTATTTGAAGATTGTGTTATGTTTTCCAAGGGAAGAAGAGGAAGTATTACCCTTATTACACCATCCTGAGTAAATAACCTGGGTATGTAGAGTATACAACAGAAACCTTTCGGAGTTAACAGATTCACAAGATTTTTTTTTTTTTAACCATACAGAGAGAGTAAGATATAATGCTTTTCTTCAGGACTTTTACATTTTTTTTATGCTTTGATGACACACTTGAGAGAAAATGCTATGTGATAATGATAATAAAAAAACCCTCTACAATGTTTTAGCATTGCAAATATTTCAAGTGTAGTCTTACGTATTGGAAACACTCCTAAACAAGCCAGAGTCCCTTGAAAATCTCTGTTTAGTTGACGTCAAAATGTTACCTTTTAATCTGGAAAAAGAAGAAAGACAAGAAGAAACTCTACATCATTTGTCATTTAAATTCCTTTGGAATTTATTGGGGCTATGTGGATTTTTTCCCCCATGCCTTTTGAGGGTGTGTGATCCAGAAGGCAATGAGAAAACACGTTTTCTTTTCATTTTTGATTTCTAAATTTTACACTCGTTAATCAGGACCCTTTATGTTGATATTATTTTAGCCCAAATCTATGATTTACTATTGGAAATCCTCCTATATACTGTTCTTCATCCAGAGGGTCAGAACCAATAGAGGTCAAGTTCTGTTTCAAAAGTATCACAGTAGCAACACTATTATTTTATGAATAATTGATTAATAAAGAAGATTACAATATGAAATGTTTGAAGATTACAGCATCAACCAACCAACCAACTAACCAACTATTCTCATGTTCCAAAAAATCCTGGGTGAACAATTAGTTCAAAGGGGACAGGCAGGCTATATGGCCTATAATAATTGTAGAAGAGGAATGGATTATTAAATAGTTAACATTCTCAATTTTCACATTAAAAAATCTGAATGCACTCCTTGTAGAACTTGAAATATGAAATACAATATTTACCTATTTATCTAATCACCATTCAGTGTATTTAAGTGCTGGTGGAGTATCCATCTTTGACAAATTTATGAGCAATCGAACAATAGGACTAAGCGCCATTTCTCTACAGATTATTTTTAAGCCATTTCTTCTTCTCTTGAACAGTCTCTTCCATCCAAGAGGACTTGAGTTATTGCTCACCAAAATATATAGTAAAATGTTTTGTTGTGGATAACCACCACAACAAAGCTTTCTCTAAGATACATACTATATGGGATAGAATCAAGATCACATGAAGTGTTAATACCACTTTATAGTGCCTTGGTAAGGCCACACTTGGAATTCTGCATCCAGTTTTGGTTGCCATGTTGTAAAAAAAAAACGGAGACTCTAGAAAGAGTGCAGAGAAGAGCAACAAAGATGATTAGGGGACTGGAGGCTAAAACATATGAAGAACGGTTGCAGGAACTGGGTATGTCTAGTTTAATGAAAAGAAGGACTAGGGGAGACACGATAGCAGTGTTCTAATATCTCAGGGGCTGCCACAAAGAAGAGGGAGTCAAGCTATTCTCCAAAGCACCTGAGGGTAGGACAAGAAGCAATGGGTGGAAATTAATCAAGGAGAGAAGCAACTTAGAACCAAGGAGAAATTTCCTGACAGTTAGAACAATTAATCAGTGGAACAACTTGCCTCCAGAAGTTGTGAATGCTCCAACACTGGAAGTTTATAAGAAGATGTTGGATAACCATTTGTCTGAAGTGGCGTAGGTTTTCCTGCCTAAGCAGGGGTTTAGACTAGAAGACCTCCAAGGTCCCTTCCAACTCTGTTATTCTATTCTATGTGTATACTTTGGTATCTGGTGCTGTGGACAGAGCACCAGTTATTCCAATATTAGCCTGGACAATACTGTACTTCTACCATTTATTGGAATTAAATGATGCAGACTGAAGTTACTAATGCAATAAAGAAATCACCCTCACGCTGCAAGACAGATAATATTCAAACTAAGCCTTTTCTAACCAACCACAACTATCTGAGTAGCGTGATTTTAAATAATAGCCTAAAGCAACTTTTTCCAACCAATACCCTCCCAAATGAATCGAACCATATCTTCCATAATCTTCACTCGCACAGCGCAATCATCATGAGTTAAGAGGAGTAATTGTGAGCTATGGGCTAACTCTTACCGCTATAAAAATGATTGGAAATTCATTCCCTTAGCCTGAATGTCTATGAGGGAAACTCTCTGAACCACAAACAACTCTGAGAAAAATACACTCATGCTGTAAGCTTGCACCAACATGATATTTTTGATATAATATTACGATATTTACTAAAGATGTAACTGAATTGGAGAGAAGAATGGCATGTGATTCCCATAACAAATAAAAAATACTGAGAGATGCGCAAGCCAATCTGAATTTTATTTAATTGCTAAGCAATTAGCTATTCAGAAATGCCCCTTACTTTCCAATTAAAGCGATGAAGGGGAAATAGAAAAACAAAATGTGTAGGTCTGCTTTTTAGGTATTTTCACCGCCCTCCAAGCATAATATAAAAATGAATATGAGTTTAGTGAAATAGATAGTATGATATGTTCCCACGCCCATTATTCCTGTAATTATAATGCGCTCGAATAAAAATTGATGAGGGAAATGCCTGCTGTAGTTTCGAAAGGTTAGGTAAAGAATATTTATTTCCACGCTATCTACTGTAAATAATGGCTTAGTGTTTTATTTCTGAACACAAAAGGTACCGAGTAAAAGTTTTATTAGAGGAAGATGTCAGGTTGGTACCTCAGGGAATACAGCAGTAACAAAAAGATATTTATTCGCCATAAAAAGAGAAATTTGAACAAAATAGCTCTATGTAAACTTTGTCAGTTTGCCGTGAGCCACATTGATTGGTACAAAAGTAGACATCACCCTTGAAGTTTCATTATTGAACATGATTGCAAGACACGTAACAGTCCGTGTACAACAATATGCTTGCCGTGTTCATAATTGCCATATGGGCTCTGATTCTAATACCAATATGGTACTATGAGAAAAATGAGAAGCAGAATTAGCAAAGAGCTCGGACACATCCAGCAAAACCTGGAGGCAGTTCTCAAAATTAGAGACATGGCAATTTTCCAAGATTTTCACTCTTACGGCCAAATACCAAGATTAGCATTAAAGGGTAAGTGTGACAAATCTCATATTAGAAAATGTAAGAGCCCCAGTGGATATTGCAAATGGCTCGTCTGCTTCAACATCATCTTTCTGCAAGTCCGATCCTGCTGGAAATGAGGTGAACTGAATGTGAGAGCAATGGTGCTTCTCGCTGTCTGTCCATTCTTCCATCTCATTCTCCAACAATTTTTTTTTTTTTAAAAAAAAGCCAGTTTTGAATCTTGAGGCTCGATTTAGCTGTCCTTTCTGCCATCTCATGCCTTCGCATGTGTGCATATCTGTAGAGAAGGAGATTATATGAGCTCTCTTCACTAGACTGCTTACTTAAATTTCAGTCTCTCTCATGACATTGTCACCAGAGGTGGGTTCCTCCCGGTTCGGACCGGTTCGCCTGAACCGGTAGCGACCTGCTGGTGACATCACGGTGACGTCACGGATCTGGTTCGGTCGGTGCCGGTCCGTGGGCGCCGCCATCTTTTTTGTGGGGGGGGGATTTTTTTAAAATACATTTTTTTTGGAATTTTTTTTAAAAAAAATTCTTCTGCACATGCGCAGAAGCCAAGTTTCTGGCACTGCGCATGTGTCGCCATCTTGTTTTTGGCTTTTTTGGGGGGGATTTTTTATTTGTCGGCACTGTGCATGTGCGCGCGTGCGCCCATGAGGCGCGGCCACGTGGCGTGGGAGGAAGCGAACCGGCAGCGAGGTAAGTTAGAACCCACCCCTGATTGTCACCCATGCAACAGCCATAAGGAAAAGGCATATGAATATACAACTGCAGAATGGGACAACTTGCCATACTCAACTCGCCACAGCCAAGTCGCCATGGGGAACTAGCTTCAGCCAACTTGCCACAGGACAACTTGCCATGGCCAACTCGCCATGGGACAAACTCGCTGCGGGACAATTTAACAATTCAATTTAATTATTTAAAATAAATAAAAATTATTTTAATTTTTGTCACTCCCATTTCATTCTATCACTCCTTTTTCATCCTTTCCTTAATGATTCTATTCCACCATTTCTTTGATATTTGTGTAAATCTTGTCCTGTGGCAAGTTGTCCCACGGCGAGCTGGCCATGGCAAAGTCACTGTGGTGAGTTGACCGTGGCGAGTTGGTCATACAACTGTACCCACAAAAGTAGTTTTCCTGCAGAAATTCAGAGGAACCCATGAATACCTGCAGAAGTTGATATCCTTAGAGTAACATTGCGGAAGATGCAATGGGAATTCTCATATGTCAAACACTCCACGTAATATTCTAATAATTGAGAATATATGAAGTTGAATTGTTGCATTTATGACGTTCTCTATGCTTGTTATTTTTCTGCAGGCATTTTGTTAACAACTGGGTAATACCAGTGCATAGGAGAGTGAGGTGTGGTTGGTCTGTTTATATACAGTATCTGGACTTGCTGGTCTTACTATCTAGAATGATTAAGGAAAAATGAAGACTTCTTCAAGTTGAGTTCAGTTAGTCAAATCTATGATCTTAATTCCACATAAATAATACTGCCCATGTCCTCCCCGTGCTTCAAGTGTCACATAATTAAGTGAGTAAAAAGTCAAATCAGCATTTGTGAATCAATGTTGATTAATTAAATTAGATTAGCCTTGTTTATTGCTTTATTCCCAGCCTACTGCAGCAAAGAACTGTTGGCACTGCTTTTTTCCAGTGGTCACAGAAACAGCAGTTTTCTGCTGATACTTTTTAAATACTGGATCTCCAGGCCTGAGACGAGATTCATAATAAGAGTAAAGTTCTGAAGATGCAAGCTGGTTTTATGCATTAGCCTTTGTGATTTTCCTATGCGATATGTGCATGCATACACGGAGAGACTACCCACGTTGCAAAGTGCATTTGGTGTGTTTTTGCTTCTTAAGAAATATCATTTCTTACCAGAAAATGTTTCCTGCCATGGTATTTCTTAATATTTATTTGTTCCTTTTTCAAAATAAATTAAATTCAACTTACACAGAGTAAAGCTCACTTAACACAGAAACTATGGCATTAGTGATGGTTGGCTCAGGTAATTTTTTATATTGCAAAGAAACATTCAGAACTGTGAACATTAACAATTGTGAACATTCACCAATCTGATCTCCTGTACTTTCTTTTATTATGTAAATATAAGGGGATACATTTTCTGGATGGGGTTCATGTAGACCAGGGGTGTCAAACTGAATTTCATTGAGGGCTGCATCAGGGCTGTGGTTGACTTCGGGGGCTGGGCTGACTGGGTGGGCATGACCAACTTGACGCCACTCACTGGGCGTGGATGACTGGGTGGGCATGGCCAGCTGGGTGGGCATGGCCAGCTTGACGCCACTCCCCAAACTGCTGACATGTTTCCTCTTCGCATTGGGTAGACCGGGCCGAAGCGATGCAGGTAGACCAGGCTGAAGCGACGCGGGCCGGCCCTTTATATTTTCCAGGACGGTCCCGCAGGCCGGATCCGATCACATTGCGGCCGAATCCAGCCCACGGGCCTTGAGTTTGACACCCCTGGTGTAGACAAAACTCTTTCCTAGCAGATATTAAGGATGAGATTAAATCTAGGTGTCTACGTAAGTGCAGTCTATTGTAGTAATTTTTTAAGTGGGACAAAATAACAAGTTTGAAAAGTATTAGAGCAAGCCTAGTTGTATTTTCAGAACAATTACCTACAATTGTACTAAACAGATGCCCTTCAATGCTGCCTCCTCCATGAATTTGATTGTTAACACCTGCTAGGGAGCCTGTTTAATAAGTTATTTCTGCATACAATATTAAGAAGCTGGCTGGTTTTGTTTCTGCTCTGCATCTATTCAGTGCAGAATATGAGAAAGAGGAGAGGGCCAGAGATGAGCTCATGTTCAAGGGCCTGGAGCCTTACCCCAGTAATTCTCAAGTAATTTAAATGACGTACAGGATTTGAATACCTGAATAGGGCTGTTTTTGGCCAACTGTTGGGAATGTTTTTTAAGTGATATTTATAGCAGTTTCAGCTTAAAAATAAAAAAACCTGTAGAGTAAGACATCTAATGACCTGTATATGTCCTGTGTGCATATTTTATTTATAAACTCCAAATCAAATGTTCTAGCGGTGAACAACAAGGTATGAATCAAATCGAACATGGAAAAAATAACAATGATAAATAAGTGTGTGCCTTCCCTAAGCATACAATCAACCAGTGCCAAGAGTACTGCCTTGAAATATGATGGAGGGAGGGGGCTGGAGCTAATCGTTCAAAAAGCTGTGTGCCAATGCATAGATGCTGTGATGGAAAAGGCTGGGCAGTTCACCTGAATTACATGTATTTCATACAGGAGAAACTTCATACAGGTCCTTGTGATATGAATGATCAGGCAAGATGGGCAGATTCCATTTTGGCAAGGCAGTGTCTGATGTATTCCAGTGTTGTGCCATGTGAGACTTTCTTGATGAGAAGGGATCTTGTTGAAGCAGTGGTTAGAATGCAGTATTGCAGGCAAATTCTGCTCACAGTCTGGAGTTCGGTCCTGATGGGCTCAAAGTTGACTCAGGCTTCCATTCTTCTGAGGTCAGTAAAATGAAGACTTAGATTTTGGGAGGCAATATGTTGACACTGTAAACTGCCCAGACAGTGCTGTGAAGCAGCATTGGGTGGTATATAAGTCTAACTGGTATTGCTATCTTGACTTGGCCCCAAAACATACTGCCCACCAATGCAGCAACCTGTCATTTTGGACTAGTTGCAACTAACCGGTCCGCGTGTCAGTGCGTGTCAAATGCATTGTATTACTCTAATTGTGTGATAATTAAGGCAAAAGTTATTGCCATGATGTTTGGTCCAGTCTTAAACTTCCCTGGCCAGAGTGACTGCCCCAGTCACGAACAAACTCCTGGATGACCCCATCCACAATAACTACAGTGGCCAGTGTTAATGGATTGCCTTGAGCCCTTAGTTACAAAGAGCAACTCTATTTCAGTAGGATTTAATCTGACCTTGTTTCATCTTTTACAGGCTCTAACATCTACGAAAAATAGTTCAGGCTTTCATGGTGTCTCTGGTGTGGCCTGTGGTAGTAATATATAATTGAGTGTCATCAGGATAGTGCTGACATCTAACCTCCATGTAGTGTTCTGGGCAAAAATAACCCAAGGATTTCTTGGAATCTGCTATTCTTATATTAACTAAGTCCAAATTTTCTTAGCTTTTTCAGATGCCTCCATCTGTTTGGCTATACTGGTCTACAGATGAATTAAATGAAGTTCATCTTTAAATAAGATAAAATATTACGGAGTTAAGGTTGCATATATTTGTATGCAGCAATACAAAAACCACAGATTTAATCCGGGAAAGCCATGCATTGATACATTGTAAGTTTATTTCTGGAGTATAAAATGTAGTTTCTTTGAAAGAATTTTAGTAGAAAAATAATAGAGAACTACCTTTTGACTTTAGTGCAGGGATGAAATTCAAAATTTTTCCCTACCGGTTCTGTGGGCGTGGCTTGGTGGGCGTGGCAGGGGAAGGATAGTGCAAAATCTCCATTCCCACCCCACTCTGGGGCCAGCCAGAGGTGGTATTTGCCAGTTCTCCGAACTACTCAAAATTTCCGCTACCGGTTCTCCAGAACCTGTCAGAACCTGCTGAATTTCACCCCTGCTTTAGTGATGTTAGTATCTTTTTATCAACAGAATCGTATGTAGAATAGCGCATCAAGTAATTTGCTGTTAGAGTCTAATTATACGACATTGAAAAAAAAAAGAATCTAGGTATAAAAAAGAGTTTGACTTCTGCTACAATTACTTTGCTGGCATATAATCAGAAATTACATTAATGATTAAAGGTTTTTAATGGGATTTTTTCCCCCTCAGGTTGGGCTCTTCACTCTCGATCCAGTACATTATCAAGTGATAAACAACTGAATTCTTGCAGCTCTCTGATCTATAGATATTCAGTCAGGCAATTGCCTGCTACAGCAGATGCAGAGGGTTTGACCTTGCTTTTAATTTTATTCAGGTTTTGTAAAAGCTGGAATCATCAAACTCTTTTAGTCAGAGGTGGTATTCACTAACTTTCCCTACCGGTTTGCAAATATGAGTGCGCACGTGCTCACACTCGCTTCGCTCGCATGTGCCACGTCCTTCTGCGCATGCACTTTGCTCACGCACGCGGCTTGCACACATGCACGTGGCTTCAAAATGGGCCTAAATAGGATGGCATAGAGCCAGGGCGGGTGGGCCGGCCCACGCCCACCTGCAGGTGGCTACTACCAGTTCGCTCAAACCGGTCTGAATTGGCTGAATACCACCTCTGCTTTTAGTCATTTAGTGTGTGGGGTGGGGGGGAGGGAGTGGCAGTGCCATCTCATAGGACGTTGGAAAATGGATTCATCTAGGAGAGGGATTGTAGCTCAGGATGAAGAGTGCATGTTTTCCATGCTGAATATCTCAGCGTTAAATCCTGACTTCTATTGTTAAAACAATAAGATAGCAAGGGAGAGAGAGAGACAGAGACAGAGATCTCAGACAAGCATTTCCAATAAAGAATAGGTGATTGTGAGCAAGAATGAATGAATAGTTTCAGGATTCCACACCTTATCAGAAAAGAGAGAATGCCAGTGAATTACACACCCAGGAAGCTGCTTGAAGTAATGGGCACTTGCAGATAAGACACTATGATAAATATATCATTGCATTTGGGGAAGATGTTTTGAAACAAAGGTTGGAAGCACATTTCTCCTCTTATCTGATTTTTTTTTTTAAATCCACAGTACCGCTGAGTTTTATTTCCTTGTCTCAGTATCCAAAGTTTGAGAATACTAGATTAGGTTAGCTCTTTTCAAGAACCTCATTAAGCTCTGATGAATCACTGCCAGCATTTCCTATTAATCTCAGAGAAAAGAAGGAGAACACAAATTTGCAATGGTTGTGCACAATAGCAAACTTTTTTCCACAAGTGCATTAGATGTGTATACCTATAAATACGATACTGCTAATGGATGTAGCAGAATGAAGCTCTAATCTGGGTCGGTCACTGGGACCAGAGGTTTTATCTTCTGACCTTTCAGACTCCTGCTGGAGCCCATCCTCGGGGCACTTCTCTTTAGCAGAGTGTGTGCTTTGGGCTATTCTGTGTGTGGTATTTATATGATGCCTGGTTGTGTGTGGCTTTTTAGTTGTTGATTGGGGTGTTAATGGCCAGCTATTAAGTCATTGGCTGCTGTTTCCTTGTGCTGCCATCACCTACTAAATACACAGGGGTGGGTTCTGGATTTTCCTACTGCCGGTTCACTCAGGGATGTGCTACGTGGGTGCGTCACGGGTGCACGCGCATGCGCAATAAAAAAAAGCTTCTGCGCATGTCCAGAAGCAAAAAACAAGATGGCAGCATCTACGGCGCCACCGAGAGAAATGGCTCAGGGGTGTGGCAGGTGTGGGTCGCTGCCGGTTCCAGCAACCCAGGCCGCCACGTTACTAACGGTTCTATAGAACCGGTCCGAACCGGTAGGAACCCACCTCTGTTTGTGATGAACTTCCTATTCCTGTGCAAGAACATGTATTCTATTGGCTGTTGTCAGAGTCCCATGGGGCCATGTAGGGGTCATGTTTGTCTGAGCTAGGTTTGGTTGAAGTTTGAACTGCTGAGATGATGCAATGAAGGCTTGTGTTGGGCAATTCTTATTGTGGCTGAGGGCTAAACCTACCTTTGTTGGATCTTGGGTGAGGGTATTTGCTTATTAAGAGAGCTATCTATCTCTTTATCTCTTAAGTGCTGACATCTGCTGAGGGCTATTAAGAAAGGTGGGGACTGCTTTCCAAGAGCATGTTTCTCAATTTCTCATCCAGGGAAATATAATATTCTCCTTTTTAATATTTCTCAAAATATTTCATTCTTCTAGGAGAGGGGTTGGTGCTAACTTTCTACAGTACACACATCTAATACACTTAAGAAAAAAATCCTGCTATGTTGTTTTTTATCCAGATTGGATCCTGCAACATTATTCTGGGACACGTATATTCGCCTTCTTTCATGAGAATGAAGCTCTTTCTAAATCCTGAAATTGAACAGGGCATATAAAATAGTTTTGAGTTGCTGCTACCCTAGATGCTCCTTCTACAACGTGATAAAGTTTCCCTTATGTTTGCATAGTGAGTTTTAAAACATCCACTTTTATCTCAAATGAGAAATTTTCTCTGTTTCCAGTATATTTTGCAAATTGTAAATATAACACTATGAAGGGTCCTTGGTGGTCTCTGAGTCTGCTTGCTTTCTTGCAGATGTTTCATTACCCAAACTAGGTAACATCATCAGTGCTAGGGCTGATACTTTGAAATTGCTCTGAAAATTTCATAGTACATTTGGCATTGTAGAAAAGGCCACGGCAGTAACTAAGAAGTTGGCAAGGAAATGAAGACTTGTGTCAGTGGTGGGATTCAACATTTTTTACTACCGATTCTGTGGGCGTGGCTTGGTGGGCGTGGCGTGGCTTGGTGAGCATGGCTTGGTGGGCATGGCAGGGGAAGGATACTGTAAAATCTCCATTCCCTCCCCACTCCAGGGGAAGGTTACTGAAAAATTCCCATTTCCTCCCGATCACCTGGGACTCGGGAGGCAGAGAATAGATGGGGGCGGGGCCAGTCAGAGGTGGTATTTACCGGTTCTCCGAACTACTCAAAAGTTCCGCTACCGGTTCTCCAGAACTGGTCAGAACCTGCTGAATCCCACCTTTGACTTGTATAGAAGGACACAGGAGTGTTGCTTTAATGAGGTATCTTAAATCAGTTACTGAAAAATCAAGAGAACACATATTCTTGGCTTTTGTTTTCTGGACACTAATACTGAGAATTGGAAAATAAAGTAGATGAACTTGTACTCTTTAACCCTGGAAGGCAAATACAAATGCATTGATATAAGGCTGACCTAGTGTGATAAGCTTCATGATTGAAATATATAAAGAAACATACATTTTTTTTTCAAAACATAAAGAAGCAATACAAAAGGAAGAGGAATTGGACTCTGTTTTAAAATGCCTGCTCCGAAATCCCCAAGAATAAACTTGATGATACAGAAGAGAAATGTGGATTAAAATAAGTGGGAAAATGAATAAAATCAATATTTTTATTTTTATGGTTGCTCATCAGATTGGAAGGAAATATCAGATAGAATGTATATTCATTCTTTGGATCTATGGCATTCAATATTTTTTATTATTATTTGGATGAATGGATAGAAGAAATGTTTTGCAGCAGACACAAAATTATGTGGTTTGGTTAATTCCGTAGAAATCAGCAGTAACATTTAAAGTGTTCTTGATAACATTAGTGAATTCTGAAAATAACAGAATTAAATGTAAAAGAGAAGAATGTAGAATTCTTCACCAAGAAACAGAAATAAAATGATTAGCCATCTGTTGGGAATGGCTTAAATTGCCCCCTCAGACTCCAAGATTTGTGAAATGTGGATATCAGCAGTGGGTTGCTCCTGGTTCGGCCCGGTTTTGTAAACCAGTAGTGGCGGTGGCAGGAGGCTCCGCTCACCCACCTGGGATGCTTCTGCGCATGCGCAGAAGCATCGTGAGCACGCGTGTCAACCGGTAGCGACGGGATTTAGAACCCACTACTGATGGAATATGACTGCATGTTGGGAGGAGAGCCAGTTACTATGGTGTGAATTTGAAATATTGCTGTGATTGTCTTTTGGGTCAATTGAAGAAATGGTGACCAATACTCTTGATATCTTACAATCTCCAAAAAAGTAACAACTAACTTGGGATGTGATGAATCCAGTTCTGTTCACCACGATACAAAAAAGATATTGTAGAGTGTAGAGAAGGAGGCTAAACCATACGATAAATGATTGATGGAGTAGGTATGTCTAGTCTAACAAAGAGAAGGACTGGGGTGATATGATAGCAGTCTTCCGGTACTTGAAGGTTTGTCATCCGTAATGGGTTTCACTTACCTTTACTACCGGTTCGGAGATGTGCGCACGCTGCTTCTGCGCATGCGCAGATAGTCCGTGATGACATCCGGGTGGGTGGGCGGAGCCTCCCGCCGCCGCTGCTACCGGTTCACCCAAACCGGGGTGAACTGGTAGCAACCCACCACTGGTTGTCATAACAAAGAGGGCATCAACCTATTCTCCAAACACCTGAGGGCAAGACAAGTAACAAGTGGAAAGTAACTAAAGAGAGATCCAACCTAGAACTAAGAAGAAATTTTATGACACTGAGAACAATTAATCAGTGCAACGGCTTATCTCTGGAGCTTGTGGATGCTCCATCACTGGACATTTTTAAGAAGAGAATGGGCAGCCATTTGCCCCTAATGATATAGGGTCTCCTGCTTAGTCTAGAACACGTCCCAGGTCTCTTCCAATACAATTATTCTATATTCTATGAATCCTTGTCAAAATTTATTAGGAAATTTATTTGGAAATACTATTTGGAGTGAACCTATACAAGTGGTTGTTAGGAATCAAATTGATGGAACTTAATCAATCACTCAGTGAAAGTCAATATTTGCAATGGTACCTATAACATTTCCTTGGCCCTTTTAAATTCTGGGGAGGCAAAATAGAAGGGGATTAAAATTCTTGGAAAAAAGAGTGTTTAACTCATGCTTTGCCTACTATTTGCCTTTCTATTCCACATGAAGGTCTCCCATCCCCAGAAAGAGCTATACATTTTCAATAAAAATGCCATTATTTACAACAATTGACATCTTTTCAACAAGTTTCAAGATTTTTAAGCCAGTTATTTCTGCTGTATTTATTATCTTCCTTTGTTACTGTACAATAGCACGAGTAGCTGTATGCCATAAAGCCAGACTAAAATTTTCTCAAGACAATTTTAAAAAAACCATGTCAGTTGTATCATATTAGAGAAATGTTCAAGTGTGCCATGTTATTTTCTCCGTTCTTTGAAAAGCAGATCTTTTCAACTCTCTTACGTTGCAAATGTGGTTTGTTGTATGACATGCAGAAGTGGTTTTGAAGAAACACAAACCCAAATATCCCCTGGGCATATTGGATTGCTTGCATAATCCTTTGGTTCTAGCACAAAACATTTTCTTCTTAGAAGTTACATTGTGCCAATAATAGTCAAGGAAATTTAATATTTTTCAGAGGAAGATATTTTTCCCCCATATAAACAGCACATATCATAGCTGGGACTTATTAAAAGCATAAGTTTGGAAGCCAGATATGCCATTTCTAGTCTTAGCACCATCACCGATGCTGCATATTCTCCTGAGTATGTATATATGTCAGGGGTGGGTTCTAACTTACCTCGCTGCCGGTTCGCTTCCTCCCGCACCGCGTGTCTGCACCTCGTGGGTGCGCACGTGCTTTGCATGTGTGCGCATGCGCAGTACAAAAAATATATTTTTTTAAAAAAAAAGCAAAAAACAAGATGGCGACGCATGCGCAGTGCCGGAAACTCGGCTTCTGCACATGCGCAGAAGAAAATAAAAAATAAAAAAAATTCAAAAAAAAATTCAAAAAAAGATGGCGGCACCCACGGACTGGCACCGACCGAACCGGATCTGTGACATCATCGTGACGTCACCAACGGGTCACTACTGGTTCCGGCGAACCGGTCCGAACCAGGAGGAACCCACCTCTGAAATATATATATATACACATACTGTACATCTTAATCTTTATGCTTTGTTTCACGTTCGGTTGAAGTTAATGAACTGATATATGCAAATTCTTCTGGAGCTTTGACGTCTTTTAAAATGAGTTGAAAAGAAATGAATGACCATGCAGAACAATTGACCTGTTCATGGAAAAAGACTGAAAGGATCACAGTGAGACGAAAAATACAGTTCCAGCTGACCAGGGAAGTCACAGTTTATCTTTTCAATTTCACTGCTATTAAGTTTTCTCATTTGTCAAGTCTTTTCTTTCCATGAAGAGAAAATAGCTGTTTCTTGAGGAGGATGCCTTATTTGTTTATTTATTTAATCCATATAGCATTCATAGCTTCGTCTATTTACTCTCTGTGATATGGGAACCCATTTATTACACTGTGGTGTTCTCTGTACGAAATCAGTGGCGATTACTCAGAAAACCATGCTAAATATCCTGGCTTGGTATTGTGTGTGAAGTCTCCTGTGACAGTTATCTGTAATAATAGGGAATATATGTTCAGTCATAACTGTAGAGTACTTCAGTGTAATGTTCTTAAAATGTTACATTAACCTCATTTTTCTTCCAGTTATTATGTGCCTTTCCTGAAGTAGGCTCAATACCCACAGAGAACTTTCAATAGTGCAGAATATTAAGTACTTTTTTGTTTCTAATAGTACCAGAGAAAGAATTCATCACTCTATAATGTAATACTCAGAAGGGCGATAAAAATTACCCCAGATAGTACAGATTCTAATAGAGAAACATCTGAAGCTCAGAAAGAGTGAAGGTGATGGATTCATTAAGTCCAACTCCTTTGATGAGGGTATGTCGGCTTTTGATCTTCAGAGACTTTTATTCTAAGTCTGAATTAGGAAGTGGCAAGGGGAAACTTGAGCCCAAGCACAAATAAGAAAGACTAAATCAACACCCAAATCTTGTTTACAAAAAGACAGTTATACGAAATTATAATTCTGTGCCTTCCTCTAACTATAATTTATTTATTACTTATTTAAAAAGAATTCAAAGCTCTACAGATTCTCTATATCCCAATGAAACTGTTTAAATGCCAGCATATTATCATTTCAGTAGCACAGATTGTAAGGTAAAAGTCAAGTCCCCAAGTCAAACTCAGTTCTTGCTGGCTACATGGAGATACCATATAAATTCTTGATATTAATAAGAAATGGTTTTTGGGATGTCTTTCAATTCCCAGACTAGCCTGCAGCACTATTTCTCAACTTTGGCAACTTGACGATTTGTGGACTTCAACTCCCAGAAATCCTCAGACTTTGCTGACTGGGGAATTCTGGAAGTTGAAGTTCACACATCTTCAAGTTGCCAAAGTTGAGAAACACTGGCCTACAGCTTTGATTAATTCTTGGTCATCGCCCATCCAAGGATCTGATTGATACACGTTTCCTTCTTATAATATATAACTTTTACATTTATTTATAATATTTCCTCTGGTATAACTTTCCCAAGATTAAAAAGTCCCAGATGTAATTTCCTTTTCTTCTAGAAGTAACTCTTGCTATTTGATTGTTCTGGGTGTCCTTTTATCTTTTTCATTATCTCCAAACTTCCCAGTGTAAAACGTGCTGAAAAGAACTGTACACACTACTCTCAGTATGATGATACAATAGACTTTTATGTAAAGCTGTGACAATGCAAATACTTTCATCTTCATTGTATTTCACAAAACTTCCAAAATAGATTTTTTTTCATAATCATAATATGGTACAACATTTCCATTGAGTGTTCACGACTTTAATATTCTTCCTCTAGCTAGTCATCTAACCTCAACATATACATAAAGTTTTGATGGCTCTTATAAACTGTTCTATTTCGATTTTTAACTGCATATGCCGTTTTATTGCCCAACACTAATTTAGAGAAATCCCTTTATTGTGGCTTTCATGTCCATTTTCATCTGACCCACCTAAAGTTACTCCGTCCGGATTCAGCCTATATTAACATTCATTCCACTAAACAATTCCTGCACTGCTACACCATTTAACACTGCTTAATCAGGAATTAAATTACTGTGAAATCTTGAACAGTGATTCTCTTTGTACATACTGAAGAACATTTTGCATTAAAGCTAAGTAGAAACAGAATGAGAACAAATTATTTCAATCTGGTCATTCTTAGAATGTAATTTGGTTAAACCATGACTTTCAGATTTCCCTTTTGATCAGTAAAGAAAATCTTTGCTGACCTAAAGTGATTTGAATTAAGCCATGAATTAGAAAGAGTGATGTAGAAAATCTACTGTATACCATTTACTTTACTGTTTTATATGGGCAGTTCTTTCTCATTGCAATAGGTACACTTTTAGATTGGCTTGGCTGTTTCTATTGTAGAGGTTGGTAAAGGTGATTTGGAAAACTACCTGGAAAGTATGACCAGGACAGATTGTGGACACAGTGTCTGCTTTCTGGAAAAATAATCCCCCAGAGAGAGGAGGAGGAGGAGGACAACTGTGGGATCCTTAGAGCTTTCTGAACTTGGTTATTTTCTTGCAGTTGTTTCATTACCCAACAAGGTCATAACATCAGTGCTGATGAGAGGAGGAGGAGGAGGAGGAGGAGGAGGAAGAGGAGGAGGAGGATCTTGCTGTCAATAAAAAATATGGCTGTTTTCCCAGGCCCTGGGATAAAGTATATGTGAAACACTGGGTGGTTGATTGTTATGTAATTTATTCAGACAAGTGTATACCAACCAGAATCCTTCTAGAGTTGGTTTGTTTCTGTTAGATAGTGGGTAGAGATGACAGGAGACAGACTTCCAAGCAGCTCTTTATTTCAGCTCTTGTATCAGCAACCAGCAAAGAGCAGTCTGACAGCTTGCCCTTTTATAGGGAGCTGTCAGACAGACCAGCCAATAGCGTTTGAGCTTTTTCCCGCTCAAACGCTGGACCTGGTTGGAACCATGCAACACAGTTATAACAGTTAGAACATAACACCCCTCCCCTACTGGATGGAGCAGTCCAGCATACGTAATCACGCAGGTAGGCGGGGCGTNTTTATTTCAGCTCTTGTATCAGCAACCAGCAAAGAGCAGTCTGACAGCTTGCCCTTTTATAGGGAGCTGTCAGACAGACCAGCCAATAGCGTTTGAGCTTTTTCCCGCTCAAACGCTGGACCTGGTTGGAACCATGCAACACAGTTATAACAGTTAGAACATAACACCCCTCCCCTACTGGATGGAGCAGTCCAGCATACGTAATCACGCAGGTAGGCGGGGCGT